>JAOXYD010086674.1:0-12144 GCA_028565735.1 Pinacopodium congolense
AACATCAAAGACTTAAACATTAGTAAGAATAATGTTTTGTCATCATCAAAACACATGGTTAGAACCACCTTGGTTCACCATTTTTAATATCCATCACTAATTTCCGAAGGCTGCATATATAGTTTTGGGTTCCATGTTCAAAATGAATGCAATTTTATAGAATCACACCAATTTTTTATCACATATTTAAAAATAATGAAAAGCATTCTATAATAGGTGATACTTGATGGATTTACAAGTAGTTGATAAACTAATGTCTTCTTCTTCTCCTCCACATTGTCCAACCAATTTTTCTTCTTTTATCCAATTTATATTATTCCTCGTCGTGGTCTCTCTCTTGCTTAGTTTTTTCTTCCTTTTATGAGACACCAATGTCATCATCACCTTAAAGGTGGTGCGTTTATCTCATTAAGTACAATATGGGTGGATTCTTCCATCATATGCTTCCTTTAGCTCAAACTTTTAGTTTAAAAATATCCTTGATATATCCCTTCATCTGATTTCACATTAGGATTTCCTTGGTTGTCACTAGTTTTGAGGATGTTATACATGCAACCACATAGTCTAAGGTAGTTTATTTTATTATCCTATTATGACAAAGTTTATAAGGGTATTTTTCAAGGACTGTCTAGCAAACAGTCTAGTATACACCCTATTCACAATGTAACTATTCATTGATATGAAATCAAGCAAAAAATACTTAAAAACCTTATATTAATTAATCATAACCCTATCCATTACTTAAAGTGATATATTCCTCTTCTCTACTACCCCAATTTATTACAATATCTTAAGTATAGTGAAATTATATGCTACTACCTTATCCTTATAAAATAGTTAAATATCTTATTCTCATATTCTTTATCATAACCACTTTTGTTGAATGAAATAGTTAAAATTTTTTAATTTTGAATCTTCTTATTATAATTCATAAATGCATGAAAACACTTATTTTTAACTGAAAGAAATAACAACTAAATATATCTATTATAATCATCAATAATTAAAAATTCATAATGCTACCAATGGGCTTATAGCTCATTAGTAGAGGGTGTCTAATACATCTTCCACTACTAGGGCTCAAATCCTAGTAGCGTTAAAAAAAATTATAGAACTTACTTCTTAAACTTGTAATTCTAAAAGGACCAAATAAATTCATGTGCAAGAGTTGTAAGGATCTAGTTTTTATCATCATCCTGTTTATGTTAAATAAGCTTTTAACATGGTTGCATCACCAAAATTTTTTTGTTATCTTGATATTTCACTTATCTAAATGGATTGAAAAAATCATGGTGATAAGCTTCTCAAAAGCACATCTGCTCTCCAACTAGTATATCAAAAGGTTGTGTCTACATAAACATTTCATCCATCGGTAGTCTATGGAAAACTTCCATCAGCCATTCATGAACCGACCTTAGGAGCCTCTAGTAGAGATAGTTTCCCATGGCCCTCCTCTTGCACCGTCCTACAAGGGGACTTAGAATAGTATGTAAGGCAACTCCAACTCCTTTGCAGGCAAGGAAATTCTAAGAAGAAATGGGTATTTAGATTCTTTCTTTATATAATATAGAAAGGAAAAAGACCATCGATCTCATTCTCATTGGACTCTCCCTTTTATCTATGGTGAACTTATTCCAAAATGATTTAGTGTGCCCTTTCCTATGCTGTCTATTCTATGCTAGCTAGGTTAAGTCTTGGAGCTTTAATTTTAGTAAGGCCAGCAGGAGAGGAGATCCTAGATTTTTAGTGAAGTTCCTAAATAATATTATGTGACATTATAAAAAATAAAAAATACCGTCTCTCGATTCAAAAGGAATTTCTTGTGTAAGAAAAATGTGTAGCTTCTTTTTAAGCAGTGGCACTAACAACTAAAAATGTCTTCAATCTAAAACTAGTCACTTATATAAGACCAATAGCTCCTAGTGGAACAATTATCAAATATGAATGTTATTTCAACAAAGACTTCCCTTCCCTTTGTGCCACAAATCCTAGTCTTCAAATCAAAATCTATGATTCCTCATTTGATATACATTAAAAAATCGACATATTAGTTAGATAAATCACATAAATCATTAATATACACATTGCTTCCCATATTTCCAATAACTACTATAGAATTACCTTTTGTTCTTCTAAATACATAAGATTTATTCTAAAAGTTCACATTATAACTTTTATCACATTATTAAATTACACTTAACTATGTTATTTATACTTCACACTATCATCAAGTAAAACATTATTAATCATTGAATTTTTTATCTTATCAAACTTTCTATTTTCAATGACTTTATTCTTGGAAATTATATTCAAATGTCACATGTTCTCCTTTTTGTTCATAGTGACAAACTAGGTTAGGATTTCTATTATTAAACTTTTTTTCTCTAAACTAAGAACTAAACCACCTAAATAAATTCTTCTCAAATATGTAATCCTTAATAAATATTAAGCCTATATGATATGCCAATTTTTATGCCAAATAAACCAAATTCAAGCAATTACAAATCAATCATAATATGCATCAACCTAAAAGGATAGGGAGAAAAGGATACATCAGTTTTTTTATAGAGCTTTGGCTTACCAACTTGATCCTATATCCTCTCCAAACACAATTGTTAAATTTTTCACTAACTCAATCTTCATTAAGGTGAAGAGAAATCCTTACAATTTATACTTCTTAAAAAATGGTGAAAAGAAACCTACAAACTTCTTATTTCCGTAAAAGGGTTTAAAGAAACCCATAAAAAATATTCTTTTTTTTTCTATGTTTCAAGAGGAACCCAATAAATCTTCCTTTTTAAGAGTGAAGAGTAACCCTTTTATAAGACTAACAATCTCTACAACTTTTCCACACAATAAAGCCCCCAAAAATTAATTTCTCAAGAATTGCCAAAGCACACTCAATCTTAGATATTTACTTGATCAAAATAATACTTTAGGGGTTTAAATAATGAAACCAATGTAAGAAAACACTCTCAATCAGGCTCATACAATAACCAAAACCAACATATTTCTCATTTAACCATAAAAACAATCCCAATCATCTTTTTGGAAGGCAAAGAGGAACCTTTAACAAATCTTTTTCAAGGCAAATGAGAGCTTATATAATAAATCGTATCACAATGAAATGAAAATCCCCTTTGGGCACAACATATGCACTTTTAATGGTGTTTCACTGAAGCTTAATAATCAAAGGATTATTATGCTTTCAAAGATAATAAAAAAAAGAATGATAAACCTTTTAAAAGCTTAATAAACTAGAAATTAATGAATTAAAATAAAAAAAATTAAAATTGATGGTTGAAATAACAAAATTATCCAAAGAGAAACATAAAACCACTTGAAAATGAAATTTTAGCACTTCGTAAGCTTATATTTGCCTCAAACTTGCATAAAGGTTCATCCAAAAGCAATAGACCTTTGATTTATATAGTTGTTGAGTGAAAATGGACATTAGATAAATTTACTAGCCATTAAGGAATGAAAAAATAATTGTTTTTTAAAAGGAAATTTAGTCATTGAGTTTGAAAAACACAAACTAGCCAACCTATGACAAACATTGAATCAATGGAGCTTTTATACTAGTAAACTAATTGGCATTTAAAATGCATACTAGTTAAACTAAGAGGTATTGGTCGACTAGTCTCCCAAAATACCATATTCCAAGTTATACTAAAGTACAAAATTCGTCAAAAAATTATTCAAAACAAATTAATTCACTTCGAATTTAATTTAAACAAGTTAAAACATCTCCTAAGTGATTTTGAATACCAAGTCATGAAAATTGAGATAAAAATAAATTTTCCCAGTTTATGACCAATTTAGCTACACTTTGAAATTTCATTCGAAACTATATCCAAGCTATCTATAAACATATCAAAGATGTTTCTTTTACCTAAAATAAATAAATAAATTCACGTAAGTTTAAAAACCATTTCTAAGGCTATTTCAATTTTCAAAATATTTTAATTCACTTCATCCACAAAATTGACCTTGGATATAAAATATTTTACGCTAAAAATTTTCAAAACCGTTCCAAAGATTTCAATACTTTAATAAATATTTCAAAAAGCAATTTTCACTTAAACACTTGACTCAATCAAGTTCAATCACATTCAGACAACCTCAAGCAACCTATTGAAAGGCTTTGACACATCAAGAGGAATACTTTAAAACAATTCACACATTTTCATCTTAATTATGAAACTTTAGAATAATGTGACATTCTAAACAAATTCATATTATGAAAATTCCATACGCAAAATAGCTGAACTCTAAAGCTCTTAGACCAAAATCCTAAATGAAAATGCATATGCAAAAATGAGCCATTCAATAATTATAAAGATCAAGATAAACTTATAATCCAAAAACATAATCCTAAAAATATTTAACCTTAATCTTCCTAATCTTGATTTTTCACATTCGATTTCTTTATCAATTCTTGCTTCGTACCATCATCATTGTCTTCATGAATTGGCTTCATTCTTGGGGGTCACCATGTATTCTTGCATAATTTATGTTTACCTATTATTTTAGCACATCATAACTATCAAAACCAATGATTGAAACCTCTCTTAGTTTATTTATCTCCTCATTTTCTATGATGACAAAGTATACAATATTAAGGATGGAAAACATATGCATGCAAAGCAAACTATAATGCTTATGGATTATGACATGATATCACCCTCCCTTTTACTTAAAAATCATTCATCTCATTAATATCACACAACAATATCCCCCTTTTTGACATCATACAAAAATACTAATTTTTATAACAAAGATGAAATGAACGATACTAAATGTAAAAAAAAAAACATTTGATGTAAAACATATTCCAACTGTAAGAAAGAAAATCATCACTCGTACCAACTACAAAGGAAAATCATCTTCCTTTATTAAAACAACAAAACTTAAACTTAATACAAAAATTGTTAATAAAAATATTTGTTATTGAAAATTTTACATAAGAAGTGATACCAATTGTAAATAAAAAAAGCCTCTTACTATAAATAAAAGCACTTTTATTTAAAAAGATAACATAAAAATCTCTTGTTATGAGGGATATCATAAATTTTGAAAAACCATTCATAAAATATTTTCAAATCCCTCATAACAAAAAACAAACCTTTCCAAAAAGGGATATCTATCTTTTCCTAAACTTTACTCCACATTAATCCATGCATAAAAACAAAATACTCTCACCCTAAATGCTTGCATTTATACATTATGAGGCAATAAAGTATGAAAAGGGATTAAAAAGACAAATGAATCACAAAATAAATGTTATGCATCTTAATGTTTTGAAAATGCATATTTACCTAGATTATACATATTATACATCAAAACACTTATTTCTATATCTTTATGCATTAAAAACACAAGATGTGAAACTTTTGCATAAAAAAACATAAGTTAACCTATATTAAGAATTTTTTATGGAAAATGAATATGTTGCATTGTATGCATTTTTATGTTTCAAAAATACATATGCACTCAAATTATGCATATTTTGCATCAAGGCACATATTTCACATGTTATGCATAAAAAAAATTGTTTCACATTAAAAACACGTGATTCACATATTATGCTATTGAATCAAGGAAGGTTTTAATCTTAATTTTAACACCAAAAAAACATGAATTTTACTAACAATTTGATTTTTGGTGTAAGATTAAAATATAGGAACATTTGGTGAATAATTCAAAATGAAAAGCTTCGTATTGGAGGCCAAATTTGAAGAAAATGGATGAATAAGAGTTATGGAAGCTGCAAGACCTTGAGTTAGGTAGTTTAATTTTTTTTTTGTAAGTTTTGTTTTAAGCTTAAATAATCAATGGGCTCAAAAACTATATATTGCATTTCATAATTTTTAAATTTGCATAAATTTTCATTAAATAGGTCAAAATTTGAGTTTAAGGCAATCAAATCAATTTGGCAATTGAAATAGTGTTTAACTGTGTTTTAAAACTTGTGCACAAGGTTTGTAAAACAAAAGAAACAAGTTTTGAATGTTTTATAATCATTTTGAATTGTTTTAAAACAAAAACTTTTCAAAATGTGCTAAATTTGTCGTAAAACAAGATGCTTTATATTTTTATCATAGTTTTCATGACTTTGTATTTAAAATCCCTTGGAATATGATTTGTAAGTTATTTGAATGCAATTAAGATTAAAAGAAATGTTTTAAATGATTTTTGGTAGAATTTATGGTTCTACAAATAAATAGGTACCGATTAGGCCATATAGATCGTTCAGTGTCTATTTTGTAAGTCCATTAGCCAACCAATGTAAGCAATTGATTGATAAGTCACTAATCAACTGGTACAACTTATAGGTTGACCAATGCAGCATTAAATTAGTCAATGACTATTTCCATATTCTGTAAAATTGACATTTTCTCACCTCTAGTAGCTAGTAAATCTTTCCAACATCTCTTTTACTTTCAAAATATTATATCCAAGTGTTCTAATGCATTTATTTTAAATTGAATGAAAATATTTATTGAGTTTTGAGCATAAAATTCATATACAATAAGTTTTCAAGTGTTCTTATGTTTATCTCTTTAAATCTTCATCTTTCATGTTTCTAAACCAATTTTTTTGTTTTCAATCCATCATTTTCTATTTCTTAAAGTTTTTAAGAGGTTTATTGATTGGATGTTTTTGTTGTTGAAGCTAATGATCCCTTAGTTTATTAAGCTTAAAATGAAATAACTTCAAAGGTGTATTTTGGATAGTTTAAACAGTTTTCATATTGTTTTATTAGTTAATCTTATACAAACTTCTCTTTTCCATAAAAATTATTTGTTAAAGGTTTCTCTTAACCTTTTAAAAGTAAGATTTGTGTTATTAATGGTTCCTCTTCACCCAAAGAAGAAGATTGTCCTTATAATTTTACCTTAGTAAAATTTCCAATATTATTATTATAGAGAAGATGTAGGCTAAATTTGAGTTACCCAGACCTCTATAAAAATCATGTGTACCCTCTCTATCCTTACACTATTTGTATTGTTGTTTATTGTGTTATTGATTTATATTTTTATTGTTAGTATATTGACATAAACATTGGCAAATAATTCTATCTTGAATCTTAGAGTAAATATTACATAAAGTAAAACTTTTTTAAGTGGCTTAGGTTGATTAGTTTATAAAATTTATAAAATACTCAATTCACTTTACTCTTGAGTGCCTTTAGGACTAACAATTGGTATAATAGTTAGGCTCACATATACTTGACTAATTCTTAATGAAGTAGTGACATAAATGATCTAGAATGACATACACTATAGGTTCCTTTAGTCAAGAGTGACAAAACATTAGTAAAGAACCCCTTCTCGATAGGAATGATATCTTTATTGGAAGGTTAGGATGGCATTCTTCCTAATGGTCAAAAACTTAAAACTTTAGGATATTATCCATGATGGGCCATAAATTCCTATAAAAGTAGTTAATGATTAAATACTACCTAAGATTAAAGAAGAGTGGACAAATAATGATAGGAGACTAATTTTATTAAAAATTAGGGTTGTTCGTATATTATTTTGTACAATTAGTAAGAATGAATTTAATAAGATTCCAATATGTGTGATGGCTCACAAAATTTGACACATACTTAAGGTTATACATGAGGGCACCAATCAAGTGAAAAAGAGTAAGTTTTCCATACTCGCTCATCAATACATATTATTTTTTATGCATTTTGATGAGAGTATTTCAAGCATGTATAATAGATTTATTAACATCATTAATGTATTGAAGGGTCTAAAAAATTGTTATTCTAATATTAAACTTACTAAAAATATTTTTAGATCCTTACCTAAGGAATAAAAGGCAAAGGTGATCACCATGTAAGAGGAGAAAGATCTTAACGTGTTACATTTAAAGGAGTTTATTGGCTCACTGCTTATATATGAAATGTAGCTTAAGAAGACCAAAGTTGTAACCGAATGGGAGCATTTAATGTTCAAGGCCATTAAGGAGGAAGAAAGTGACAAGGAGTCAAGTTCGGATGATAGTGAAATTGATATAGCTCTCATCACAAGGAATTTAAAGAATCACTTAAAGAAGATGGGCTACAATAAAAGAAGAGAAAAGGTAAAAATGATTTTAAAAGAACATCTATTAATGTTGTGAGTTTTGAATATAAGAAAATCGACCACTTATGGAACTGGTGCCGCTTCTCAAGGAGAGTGAGAAGGAAGAAAGGAGTAATATAAAAGAAAATAAGGAGAAGAAGGAGAGGAAGATGAGAAAATATTTAAAGGTAATGTTGTTGAAAACTTTAAGTGAACTATAAACTTTGAATTACGAGAAGGAAGTTGTCAACCTTTGCCTTATGGCTTTAAAGGATGAGGTACCCTCTACTTCTCACCCTTATTAAGATGAAAATAATGATGTTGAAAATAAAATAAATTATATTGATTTAGTTAAATTTTTTAAAGGTGTTAATTTGAAAAGAAAATATTATCTTACAAATAAAAGGAATGCATGAAGTTTGTGGATGATCTTAGAATGGAAAATGATAGGTTAAAGATAGATTTATATGATATAGAAGCTAAAAGTGTGGTTATTGATGATGATAGGAAGAAAGTTATACATGAAAATGGATTATTAAATAATGAGGTGAATTTCTTAGGAACCCTTAGAAATTCTCACTAAAGGAAAGGAGGAGTAAGATAGGATTCTTCGAGCTTAAAAAGCTTCAAATGATTGGCATGACTTAGGTTTCACTAAAGGGAGTGGAACTCCTAATGCCATGACTACTTTTGTGAAGTGAAAGAACCTAGACGAAGAGCATACTCCTAGGCCATCTTTTGATAATGGTACATCCACATCTGGAACTCGTCTTAGGAAGAATAATCATGCTTTTATGTACTTATCAAGACCCACATCTAAGGTGAATATGCATGCTACCAAAAATGCTTTTCAATATAATAAAAAACTTAGAGAATTTCGATGTAAAACAAGGTATATTTATATGCTATTGTTTTACTAATAGAGCTTATAAAGTGTTTAAAAATAGGATTATGATGATTAAAGAGATAATGCATGTTTTATAAAAAAGATTGTTAGTGATATTGATATAGGATTGTCGAAGGATATGGAGAAATTATAATTAGAAGAGCAAAAGGAAGACAGCCTAGATAATCCCCCTATGCCTATTGAACTAATTGTTAAACCAAGTAAGGGTAATAGAATAGATGAGAGTTTATTTAGAAAATGGAGGTTTATCTAAAGCCACCCTCCATACTAAATTTTAGGTTATGTTGAAAGAGGTTTAATAACTAGATCTTCATTTAAAGACTTGTCTCATGTTGCTTTTATCTCTATTATAGAGTTTAAAACCATAGATTGAGCTCTTAATGATGAAAATTACGTTATAGCCATGAATGATGAGTTAAACTAATTTGAAAGGAACAAGGTTTCAATATTAGTACTTAGGCCTAATGATTATCAAATTATTGGTACTAGATGGATGTTTAGAAATAAACTTGATGAATTAGGTAACATTGTAAGAAATAAGGCTAGATTGGTAGCTAAGGGTTATAATTAAGAAAAGGAATTGATTATGAGGAGACTGGTACATCCGTAACTAGATTGGAGGCTACTATGTTACTTTTGGTATTTGCATCTTGTATTGGCTTTAAGCTTTATCAAATGGATGTTAAAAGTACTTTTCTTAATAGTTTTATTTAAGATGAAGTTTATGTAGGGCAACCACCCAGTTTCGAGAGCCATGATGCACCAAACCATGTTTACAAGCTTTCAAAAGTTTTATATAGTTTAAAACAAGCTCCTAAAGCTTGATATAAGAGGTTGAGTGAATTCTTATTACAAAAATGGTTTTTTAAAAGGTAAGGTAGATATAACCCTACTTATTAAGAAGGAAAATAAAAATAATGTGATTATGAAAATTTGAGTTGGTGACATTAATTTTAGAGCTATCAATGAGAGGATGTGTGACAAATTTTCTAAGTGTATAATTCAAAAGTTTGAGATGAGAATGATGGAAGGGATTAATTTCTTTCTTGACTTGAAAATTGAACAAATGAAAGATGATATTTATATTAGTAAAGCTAAATATACTAAGGAGTTGCTAAAGAGATTTGAAATGGATTAAGAAAAGCCTTTAGGAACCCTCTATGAATGTTAGTACAAAGTTGAATAAGGATTAAGAAGGTAAACCTATATATTCTATATTGTATAAATGCATGATAAGTAGTTTTCTGTATCTTATCCTTAATAGGCTTGATATTATAATTTTTTTTATATGCTAGCTGGCAAGGAAAGGATGCGTGTGGATATTCAATGCTAATGTCAAGTTTCAAATTAAGAAAACTACTTCTATACTACACACAACTATAGACAAGTACACATATAGTTTTTCATGATATATTAGTGAGTTAAGTATTGATCCTGTAAGGAAGTATTAATGAGTACTTTTTTAATGTTAAGATATTAGTTAACCTATCTAATTGATGATTTTGAATCAAATATTAATACTATTTAGCTTGAACTATCAGTTAGCAATCGATGGATTAATATTAAGAAGTTAAAGAACAAACTTGGTCTAAAGGGTTTAACGATGTAAGAACAAATCTAGATTTCACTCTATCAAAAAAAAAAAAAACATTTCACATATTATAAATCTACAAAACGCAAAAGTATATAGTTTTTCAAAGGGAACACAAGTTATCTTTCTCGTTTAATCTAAATATTTTAATGTTCTTACATTAAAAATGATTTAAGATCTAAAGAAACTATTTATGCAACTAGAATAAATCAAAGTAGAGATTCAAAATGTTTATGACAATGACAACTTCCTCTCTAAGACTCCTTAATTGTGGCCTCCTAATCCAAGTTTCTTATATACATAGATACATATTTAAAATAAATGCAAATTAATAATGAAAACAATTAACAGAAACTAAAGTAGAAAAAAGAGAATGCTCAAGAAAATGGTAGCCCTTTTTTCTAAGACTTTTTACTCTTAGGCTCCCAATCTAAGCTCCTTTGATGTCCTTGAAGCTATTTCCTAATAAAAGTGATTCTTTAACCTCTAGCTATCAAAACATTGGAATTAGTTGAAAATGGTAGCAGAGGTGGTTGGAAAATATGCAATAATAAGGTGGTAAAACCAAAGCCTCCAAGCTCTCGCCAAAATAGTCTATCATATTCCTTATATAAAACTGATGCGTCTTTAAGGTTTTGAGCGATTAAAATGATGAACTGGCATGTAAATTTTGGTGTTTAGCTAATGTTGTGTTGGTTAGGTGACTTAAAATTATGGGTGATTTTGAAATGATTTTACTTTAAAACCAACGGACTTTTGAGGCATGTTCACCTATCGCAAAAGTAATAAAGAGGAGTAATTCTTTAGACTCCAAGTGTCGAACCCACGGGGACGAAGTTACTTAATTACCCGGTTGATTGGATTACAATTATTTAGGAAAAATCTAGAGAATTTGATTAAAAATTGGGAAAAGGTTTAAAATTGATTATTTTGGCTTAAACACTTTAAAAATGATTTTTGATTGCTTCTAAAAAATTCTTAAAATTACCAAATGTGTAAATGAGTTATGGATTAGATCATTGATGATTTATTTGAGTTTTGAAACATGTTTAATGTCTGATTAAAGTCCTTCACAAAATCCAAACAAGGCTATGGTTAAGACTTTGCTTTTTCTCTATTTAATCTTGTTTAAAGTTTGGTTATGCTTTAAAATCAAATAAATGGGCATAAATATCAAGAAGGTGAGTTCTAGAAAATTAAGTCCAGAACTCCAAATTTCACAAACAATCCAGGTTTGATCATGCAAGGATTTATTTATGTTGGTTATTGATCTTTCAAACAATTTAAGTAGATTTCTCATGCTTAAACTATCTTTAATCCTAATCGTAAGTGGCCAGCTTAGATTTGATACATTTAGATCTTCAACAAGCAAAATATAGACATATAAACATGTATGTAAACTCTCCTAAAACATCAAAACATCAATTCATAGTATCTGATACATTTAGCCACACATTTGACCTAAAACATGCAAGATATAAACTTTACACCACATAATATGACTAGATCTATAAAAATGAGCTGAAATAAATAAAGTAGAAGTTACAAGACATGTTTAGAATCCTTCT
>JAOXYD010086685.1:0-12143 GCA_028565735.1 Pinacopodium congolense
AGTCTATAGGAGGCATGAGAATGGTTTATAGAAATGCTTGCAAAGTGTCTAAGTCATAGATTTAGCATGTGGCAGCAAGTCTATATCTTTTACACTGGATTGACACCTTCGACTCATAGCACCATTGATGCTACGGAAGAAGGAAATTTAATACGCAAGACTGGAACAAAAGCTTATAATCCGATTGATGATATGGCTATAAATAGTTTTCAATATAACTTTGAGCACCATCCAAGGAAGTCACATGGCAGTCATGCAATTAATGATACAATAGCTATTGCAGCTTAGGTGGAAGTACTGAATAAGAAGTTGGATAGTCTAATGAGTGGAGCTGGTAGTAGTTCTCATAAAGTTGAATGTGATAGCTATAATAGTATCTCCCATACATCATTAGAGTGTCAAGAAGGAATTCCTTTTTCCTGAGAACTAGAATAAACTCAATTTTTCAAACACTTATAATCTTGGTTGGAGGAACCATCCTAACTTTTCATATAGTAATAATCAAAACTACCTGCAACCACCTTAATAAATTCAAACTAATCTTCAAAGAGCACCTCCACTAGCTTTAAAGCCAACTAACCTCAAAGAGAAGTATATAATTTTGAAGAAATATTTTGAAGTATATCCAATATAATGTGTCTAGAATGCAAAATCATGAGGCGTCAATTAAAAATTTGGAGACTCAAGTTGGACAGATTGATCAACTCTAACAATAAAGGCAACTTGGAAAACTTCATAGCATAACTGAAGCCAATTCGAGAGAGCATGACAAGGTAATTACTTTAAGGAGTGGAAAATAGGATGAGAATGAAAGAAAGAAGATAGAAGAGAAAGGTAAGCAAGTGATGGTCTAGAGTGAAGAAAGAGAGAACACGAGAGGTCATGATAGAAGATAGAGAGTTAAAGAAGAAGAAAAGAAGCAAGAAAAGGATGATGAGGTTACGAGTTTAGAAAAGCCATCTAGGTTATTTACTAATCCAAATGTGCAATCATACAAGCCTAGGATTCCATACCCTCAAAGGTTGAAGAATACGCACTTGGATAAGCAATTTAGAAAATTCTTCGAGATGTTTAAGAAGTTTCATATTAATATCCCATTTGCTGAAGAAATTGCTCTAATGCCTTCATATGTGACGTTTCTGAAGGAAATCCTATCCAAGAAAATAATATTGGAAGAATATGAGACAATGAAGTTTAATGAAGAGTGTCTTGCTATCCTTTTGAAGAAGTTACCACCAAAGTTCAAGGACCTTGGTAGTTTCACCATTCCTTATACAATTGGTAGCTTACAAATTGATAGGCTTTATAGATCTTAGTGCAAGTATTAATCTTTTTTCCTTGTCCATTTTAAAGAAGTTAGGATTGGAAGAACCTAAACCTAATAATGTCTCATTGCAATTCGTAGATAGATCAATTACTTATCCAAAAGGAATCATCGAGGATGTTTTGGTGAAAGTTGATAAATTCATTTTTCCTGTTTATTTCTTGGTTTTGGATATAGAGGATGATAGTACAATGCTTATTATCTTAGGAAGACCATTCATTGCTATTGCAAGGGCACTGATCGATGTACATGTAGGGAAGTTCATTCTCAGACTTCAAGATGAAGAGATTGAGTTTAATGTTTTTCAAGCAATGGAACATCCTTCCACCCTAGATTCATGTAACTTCATTTATGTTCAGACTACTCCAAATGATCCATTTGATTATCTTTGTTCAAATCTATTACAAAAGGCTTTAGTCCATATGTTCTGAAGAAGCTTAGGAAAGTGAAGTAAAAGAAGTTATCGAAAAGTTAAAAGGGGGAAAGGGGACATTGAGTTGGAATCAATTTAGAAGGATTGAGCCATTAGATAGTCCAATTCAATCCCTTCCAAAACCCTCTGTTGAAAAACCACCAACTCTTAAATTAAATCCTCTTCTCTGAAATTTGAAACACTCTTTTTACGACCTCCATCTCAATTACCTGTTATCATTTCATCATTATTAAGCGACATGATGGAGGATAGATTGTTAAGAGTTTTGAGAGAGCATCAAAATGCTATAGGATGGGCCTTAACAGATATTAAAGGATTAAGCCCTTCTATCTGTACGCATTGAATATTCATTGAAGAAGGAAGTAAACCTTTAGTCTAACCTCGTCGTAGGATTAACTCGATTATGAAGTAAGTGGTAAAAAATAAAGTAGTCTTGCTCCTTGACATTGGCATTATTTATCCCATTTCTAAATCTATATGGGTTAGTCTAGTTCAAGTAGTACCAAAGAAAGGAGGGCTTATAATGATGAATAATGAGAAAGATTAATTGATTGCCATAAGGGAAATCACTAGTTGGTGTATGTGTATTGATTATCACAATTTAAATGATGCTACAACAAAGGATCACTTTCCTTTACCCTTCATTGATCAAGTCATGGAAAGGTTAGATAGGCATAGTTTTCATTGTGCCTTAGATGGATATAGTGGATATTTTCAAATTCCTATTACCAGTGAGGACTAGGAAAAGACAACATTTACATGTTCATATGAAACTTTTACATATCGACGTATGCTTTTTGGCTTGTGTAATGCCCCTGCTACTTTTCAATGCTGCATGATAGCAATTTTTGTAGAAATGATTGAAAATTGCATTGAAGTGTTCATGGATGATTTTTTTATATTTAGTATATCCTTAGATGCAGGTTTATAGAATCTAGAGAAAGTCTTAAGGAGATGTGAAGAAACCAACTTGGTTTTGAATTGGGTGAAATTCCATTTCATGATCCAAGAGTGTATAGTTTTAGGTCATAAGATTTAAAGTAAAGGCATTGAAGTAGATCCAACTAAAGTAGAAGCAATTGCTCAACTTCCCCCACCTCATTCAATCTTAGCAATTCAGAGTTTTCTTTGATGTGCTAGATTCTATAGGTGATTTATCAAGGATTTTTCCAAAATATCAAAGCCCATTATCAAACTTTTAACCAAGAATGTAAGTTTTAACTTTGATAATAAGTGTATAATTTCTTTTCAATTGTTAAAGGAAAAGCTTACAAATTTATCTATTTTGGTATCACTTGATTGGTCTCTTCCTTTTAAGTTGGTTTGTGATGCAAGTGATTTTCCAATTAGTTCAGCACTTTGCCAAAGGCATAAAAAGATTTTCTATCTAATCTACTACGCAAGTTGAACATTAATTAATGCTAAAAAGAATTATACCACTACTGAGAAGGAGATGTTAGTTGTGGTGTTTGAAATTGACAAGTTTCATTCCTATTTAATTATTTCAAAGGTAATAGTCTATATGGACCATTATGCATTGAAGCATCTGATGAATAATCGGATGCTAAGCCATGATTGATTAGATAAGTTCTCATTTTACAGGTTTTTGACATTGAAATCAGAGATAAAAGAGGTAAAGAAGATTTTATAGCAGATCACTTATCTCATTTGGATGATATCGTAATGGACAAAGGAGAAACCAAGACATAAAGGAAGTGTTTTATAAAGAACACTTACTAGCCATGCTTACTTTACAATGGCATGTGGATATAGTGAATTACTTGGCTGGTAATGTTATACCTCTTGAATTCTTGTACCAACAAAAGAAGAATATTTTTTAGAAGTTAAGAAATATCTTTGGTGCAACCATTTTCTTTACAAGATATGTGTAGATGGAATAATTCAAAGATGTGTTCTAGTTGAAAAAGTGCCTTCAATTCTCAGTTATTACCATTCAAAAGAGACTAGAGGACACTTTGACCCTACTAAAACTGCACACAAAGGTTTGGAGTGTGTTTTCTATTGGCCTACATTATTCAAGGATGCATTTTATTTTGTTAAGTCTTGTGACAATTGCCAAAAGGTCAGAAATATCTCAAGGATACATGAGATGCCACTAAACAACATTATGGTATGTGAAATTTTTTCATGTTTTGGGTATTGATTTTATGAGACCATTCCCTTCTTCATACTCGAACCAATAAATCTTAGTGGCTTTTAATTATGTGAGTAAATGGGTTGAATAAGTTTCTCTTCCAACAACTGATGGAAAAGGTGTAGTTCGCTTTCTTAAAAAGAACTTTTTTACTCAATTTGGGACACCTAGAGCAATTATAAGTGATGTGGAAACACATTTCAGTAACAAGCAATTTGTGTCCGTTATCTAAATATAGTGTTACACATAAGATAGCTACATCTTAGCATCCTCAGACTAGTGATTAAGTAGAAATATCCAATCGAGAGATTAAGTGAATTTTGAAAAAGACTGTTGGTTCGTTATGAAAGGATTAGTCACTTAAGTAAGATTATGCACTATAGGCATATCGAACTGCATACAAAATGTCCATTGGAATGTTTGATTACAAGTTAGTGTATGCTTGTCATTTACCAGTTGAATTGGAGCACTGTACCTATGTTGCCATTCATTTTCTAAATTTTAAATCAAAGAAGGCTAGAGAAGAAAGAATGTTGTAATTGAATGAGTTAGATGACTTTCGTCTTGAAGCTTATGCTAACTCTAAATTGTATAAGGAATGAGTTAAGAGGTGGCATGATAAGCATATCATTCAAAGAGAATTCAATGTTGGTGATAATGTATTGGTGTATAATTTAAGATTAAGGTTGTTTTCGGGCAATTTAAGGTCAAAATAGACAAGCTCATATGATGTGACCAAGGTTTATCCATTTGGAGTAATTGAAGTCACTAATGGTCAATCATCTTTCAAGGCTAATGGGCAAACATTGAAATTGTATGTACATAGTTCAATTTAGGAGTCTTTTTAGACTCTTTCACTATTTAATCCTCATTGAACTAGGAATTCTCCAAGTTAGATAGGTAATTATGTGTGGTTTTATTTTATTTTATGTGTTAGGATCTTTGAATAATGTGTTGAAGCCTTTTTAAGTGTCTTTCTTTACAATATCCTTAGTTTGGTCTAGTTTTCTTTAATTTTGGAGTGTTGTTAATCGCCATTTTAATGAAATTTGATGAATAATCCAATACATATTAATAGGACTTGAAGTTAGTAAAGATTAAGAGGCCCAGTAAGAATTTATGCTTCCCTTGCTTATTGAGTAAGATATTTAAGGACACAGGAGTTCCTATCGATTCTGTAGAGTCTAACGATCATGCTCATCAGAATATCATTAATGAAGGCCTACTTAAGTTGTGGAAGTTTACTTATCAAGGAGGTTAGTGGCACCACTTTCGGGAGGGTAAGGTACTTGCGGGTCCACATAGTGATGTTATACAACCTGAGGTACCTGAGGACATAGGTGAAGCTTTATCTGAGGCCACTCCAAGTTTTCAACCACCTCACCAATGTTCACCTATTGTTACTTCCATCCCACCACCTTCAAGTGCTTTTGACGGTTCTTAAGTTAGTATTCTTTAGTACCTGATTAACATGGAGACTCGCATGATATCTGAGCTTTTAGAGTTTCACTCAACTTTGTTTTCTAAGATGTCTCATCGTTTTGATGGTTTTTAGCATCAGGTTAATGATTTGGCTGCACGAGTTCGCAGCCTTGAGGATTATCAACGTGCACGGCATGACGATGGTCTTGCTTATTAGTTTAGTTGACTCAGTTGTTTTGACCATTTTGGTTTGTCTGTTTTGTTTCAAGTTTCCTAGTATACTTTTCTTTTTTGTAGTGTAGGCTATTTTCAGTTCTGATGGCTACATTTTATTCTTTGGCTCCTTGGTTTTATTTAGATTACATATTTATATGAGTGGAGCATTCTTTTTTTATTATCTGTGTTTGTTGCTTTAAGTTGTTTCAGTTCCTCCTAATTTCACCAACGGATCTTCAAGTCCATATCAAACGGGTGTATTTCTTTCCCTACTCTCCTACATTATGCTTTCCAATTTCTTTATATAACATTGAGGACAATGATTAGTTTAAGTGTGGGGGAGGGATCACATTAATTGATATTAGTCACTTAAATTTTTGTTTGTTGAATAGTGATTTGATTTTTCATTAATTTCATCATAGTCTATAAATTATGGAAAAACATTTATCAATTTTAATCCTTCTTATTATCTATGCTTTCATTTGAATTCAATTATTTTGACAACTTAAAATGTTATATGATTAATTCTTACTATTAATGACTAAATGCTTTTAACTCATTTGATAATTTAGACGGCTGATACCTGATGATTAGAATGATATTCTACGTTTAAAATGCAACTTCTTGAGTAATTTTATAACGTCTTTTAAGAAACTTTTATCATTCAAAGAAAAAAATGAAAAGGATTAGAATAAACATAAAAAATAAAAAAAGAAATAATTAAATAATTAACTAAATTTACTTAATTAGTTAAATAAGTAATCAAAATGCACTCATTTGATTTGTAATCTTATGTATGTATAGAAAAAATTTGAAAAAAGAAAAATAAAAAAACAATAACTATATATAAGATTTGAAATTATGAGTGGGACTAATAGTCAGTTGAGTTACTGTGGCACAGTTGAGTAAACAGGGGTTGCTCACAAAAAAATGTTCACCTTAATGTAAAAGATTAAAGGGAATTCTCAACTTGCGAATCTAATTAATTAATTAATTAATTAATTAATGCTTTAAATTACTTCAAGGATGTGAAAGTATCAAAATGATGATGCGTTAAACTCGGTTTATTTTCCTATTACATGTGGAAATGATTTTTGGGATTTAGGTTAAAGCGTGAAAAAGAATGAAGTGATTTAAATGCATTATCAATTTTATGTGATTAATTAATTTTATAACATTCCCATGCACCATTATTTTTAAAGGATGAAGAAAGCATTTTCAATAATTGTGTTATTAATTTTGGAAATTGATGATGAATTTAAATTGCTTGAGGACAAGCAATTGCTTAAGTGTGGGGGAATGGTTAAGTGTCAAATTGATTGCATTTTGATTGATAATTTGTTGAATTATGACCCCTACTTTAATGTTTAATTGTTCAATTTATGTATTATTATGTTTACTTTGCAAGATGAAGCTTAAGAGGGAGATTGGAGCAAAAATTGGAAGAAAGTAGAAGAACAGGGGGCATTAATGAGCTCATCATTCAGTCATCAACATTGCCTTATAAACCGTCGTTGTAATTATGTGCAAATTATCGTTGATAGGATCAGTCAACAATATTAACTTCTAATTTCCATAATTGCGGCTAGTGCATGCTTTCCGTCATTATTCTTGTCTGCTGGCATATGTGCCATTGCTGTAAAAACAAATAAATAACACAAAATTACGAATCAATCAAGGCATAGACAGATATGAAAATAGAGAGAGACATTCTTTCTTCTCTCTTCTTTGTTCTTAGTAGCATATAGGCTTCAAACACTTTGTATTAGTATTGTATATTGTTTTCTAAGTTTTTTTATGCTGGAGATTGTTTTTAAGACTTATATCTGAGTTTAAGAATTGTCATAGGGGGTTTTTTTAACTTATATTATTACATGTTTTACTCCATTTTTCTAATTAATCAAAGTTTTTATGCTTATCCTTATATCTATGAATGCTCTTTGATTTTTCTATAAGATCTCAATGAAATAGAGATTTTTTGGAGTCTAGAATCAAGTTGAAAGTTCAAAACACATCTTTCTTGGATATTTTTGTAACCTCTAAACTTATTTTATAGCGCATATTTTTAGATCTATCAAGGCATGTTTATTAAAGTGTATATCTTATATGTCTTGATCAAAATGCATGGCTAAAACATTTCTATTTCTAAAGATTGGCATTTTATGATTTAAGAAAGTTTAAAGATATGTTATAAGGTTTAAGTTTTGTTTATTGAAGGTTTAAAAGATCTAATTTTGGGCAGGCCACCTAGATTTAGAGTTTAAGACAAGTTAAGCTTAAGAAATCATCTTAAATTGTTAAAAAAATCAATAAGCAACACGAATTAATCCTTGAATGACCAAACTTGGATTTTTTGTGAGAGTTAAAGATCTGTGATCAAAAGTCCAGAAGTCACCTTATTGAAATTAAAGCATGTTTACTTGATTTGAAGCATAATCAAACTTTAGATAAGATTTAATGGAGAAAAAGTAAAGCCTTAACCATAACTTTGTTTTGATTTTGTGAAGGAACTCTAACCAGACCTTAAATGTGTTTAAAGTTCAATTAAATCATCACTAACCTAATCCTTAGCTAATTTACATATTTTTTAATTTTTAGAAATTTTTTAAAGTAATTAAAAATTATTTTCGAAGTGTTTAAACCAAGTTAGACTAGTTTAGCAATTTTAAGGTTTTAATCAAATTGTTTGGATTTTCCTAAATAATTATAATCTAGTCAACCTGGTATTTAAGCCCTTTTTACTATGGGATCGACATCTATAGTCTTAAAATACTCCTCTTTATTACTTTTACAATAGGTTCAGTTACCTCAATTTTGTTGGTTTTCAAAGTAAAATCATTTCAGTATTGTTAAAAGTTTATAAATCACCTAACTAATGTAACTGATTACTTTATGTTTAGCTCTTGTTTTAAGATTAATCAAAGTTTTGTGCTTAACCTTACATATCTTTATATTGATTTTTAAGAGATTTAATTGTCGAATTTAAGTTTTGTTGAAGTTGAGATCACCTTATAGAACCTATAAACCATTCAAGAGCTTCTCTTAGGTGTACTCCAAACTTGAAACTAGTTATTATTACTTGTTTTGTGGATTAATCAAAGTAGATTGTATAAGATGCATGTTTTGCTGACTTTGGTTAATATGTGTGGCTAATGTGTTTTATAGCCATGGAATGGTTGGTGAATGATATAATTGAAGTTTTTTGAATGTTTTAAAGACTGGTTTTCATTTAGTGAAGGGCTAAAATCTCTATTTTTAAGATGACCACTTAAGTAAATAGTAATAGATAATATAGGATTCGAGAAATCTACCTAGGTTATTGTATTAATCAAGAAAAAATATAATCTAATATTGGCATAACCAAATCTTGCTTAATTGTGAGAGTTTTAATTCTAAAATTAGAGATCTTAGTGTTAAGCTTATTGATATTTAAGCTTGTTATCTAAAATTGATGAATAATAAAACTTCAATTTAGGATTAATAGAGAAAAGACATAGTCTTAATTATAGCTTTGCCTTGAATTTGTGAAGATACTTTAGATCGGTTGTCTTAAATCTTATTTGCTCAATTAAATCATTGAACAACTAATCCTTATCTGATTTTTTAGATTTGGAAAATTTTTAAGACAATTTTACATCATTTGCATTATTTGAAATCTGGTTAAGTTAGTTTAGTGTTTTTAGACTTTTAAATTAGTCAAATCAATATTTCTAGATAATTGGAAGCTAATTGACCTAGTACTTGTAATTTCTTCCCTATAGGATCAACATCCAGACTCCTTGGTCCACTATATTACTTGTACGACAAGTTCACTTGCATATATGATAGTTTTAAATCAAATTGCGAAATTATTTTAAAAAGTTTAAGCATCTAAACCAATAACATATATGAAGGCATTTGTGCCAAATCTTTAGGAAAAGGAATGTTGATATGCAATTGATTTGAAACGTTAAGTAACCTACTAAATTTCTTATCTAATTGCTTACATTTTAACCTTTGAGGATAACGTATCCTAGGTCTTACCGAATTTGTGATATTGTTTTATGATATACTGTAAGTAAACGACTCGTGAACTTATAGTATAATAGATATCATGCCACAAGGATTAGGTCTAGTCACCTAACAATCTTAGTTATATTTTGCTTAAGGCATAATTTTAAACAAAACTTACTAAAAAAATAAATTAAAATTAAACAAACTAATAATGAAAAATTAAAAAAGTAATATGCAAGAACTTTTTAATTTAAGATTTAAGATTAAAAATCACTTTTATCTCTATTTTATTTCCCTCCTATCATATTGATTTAATTATGATTAGCCCAACATATCTTAATATTTTAGTCACCATCTCTCAAGGTGTAACTAAGTTTCGCTAGTTAAATTAAATAGGATTAGTCTTACAATCTCTTAATCTACAAAGCTTATCCTAAATATCTAGCTAGTCGTGAAGTAATCCTATAGGCAATCAATTACTTAATCAATTCTCTTTCTAATCAATCAATTAACTTGATAATTTCAAGTCTATTAGGTATCATCTCTCATTATACGAATCAACAAAAATTACCTAGCTCAATTTCTCAATCTGTTGCAAGGTTTATGCACACCAATTATCATAAACATTTCTTTATTAAGTCAACAAAAAGAGTTCAACAAAATAGTTTAAAAAGAAATTATTAAAAATTGGTTCAGCCACTAATGATTTTAATCAATCCCTCAACTAACATAATATCCATACAAAAAGATATTAAAAGAGAAGAAGAAATAAAAAATAGTTAAAGGTGCCACCCTTCTCTTCATTACATTGTGCTAGAATTTCTATAGGCTGAGGTTTTCTCTAATAAAGTGGATGTTGATCATGATTTTCTCCCTTCGAAAGCCTCTAAACCTATTTTTAGCCTCTTAGAGAAAGTTTCCAATCATTGGAATGATGGCTTCTATAGTTTTGGACCTTTAAATATGTCGACATCTAAAAAAATCCAAAAACCACTTATCCACCGTGACTTTTATCCATCATTTGCACAATTGTGGGATTTTCTTCCATTTTGTATGCTTTTTCTCCTCTCTTGGTTATTACTTCAATTCCAAATGCAAACATACTAAATACCCATACCAAAAAGGATCAATTCATGCCCAATATCATTATTAAACACTTAGAAAACATAAACAAAAGAAAAAGCATCAAAAGAATAAAAAACTAAGTCCTAAACACATTAATTCTGTACTAAACATGAAACTTACTACATAATTAGGAAAACTTATCCTATAGCACAATTATTAATAGGATCTACAAACATCCTAGGACAATCCTCCTTGGTAGATGGTTCCTTCTTTTCACTTTTACTGATCTATTAACTTTCTCCTACTTCTTCACTTTCCTTAGTCTTTTCATCCTCCTTATTACTCTCCTCAGCTCCTTTAAGCTCCTTACTACTCCATAGCGAGATTAACTTTGTATACTCTCTTAGTTTGGCCCCCGTGGTACTACGAAATGGTCATAAAATCCTTTCTTTCATCAAACTTGCAAGTTGGCTTAATTGATTCTCTAGATTTTTTATAGGAGCTTCCTAATTTTATATCCTAAATCAGTAGTAGAGATATACTTAGTTAATAGTTCTTTGAGTTTATATTTTTCAGGTTGTATAAATGTGGAAGCCTTAAATCTTGGACATAGTGCTCTCTAAACTGTATAAGGCTATAGTTGCCATCTAATTGTTATTATAAGAGAAATTAGGATTATTTATCCATCGTAGATTGTACGTGTTAAAGTAAGGATCACCTATCCTACTATAATTACCCACATAGTGTGTCTCGTCTTACTCTTATACAAATAGGTTCCCCACTTGACACTATAAAGATGGATGAGAATCTCCACCGCAATGCTCACATGTGACACAACCCCTAATGCATGAACTTGCACCTCCCTTTATACTCTATATAAGACTATCTATCTTCTTTTTCAACACATCTATCTGAGTTGAAAGTGCTTCTGAATTGTCCACTACATGTTCACTAGTAGGCCTTTTAGGTTATCTCTTCATATAAAAAGTGTTATTTGTCATCTCCTCTTTCAATTTGTAGGCCTGGTCTAATGTTTTTCTCATTAAGTTCCCCTTTGTGATTGCATTTATGGTGCTCCTTATCAGTGACGTAATTCCAATGTAGAATATATCAATTAGCTACCATGTAAAAAACTCATAACTTAGACACCTTGCCAACATATCTTAGAATTAGTTCCATTCCTCAAATAGATTTTTATTCTCATATTATGTAAAGGAAGTGATTTCCATCTTCAAATTTTCAGTTTTCACAAGTAGAAATAACTTATCCAATAAAAACTTCATCAACTCATGCTATATATTTATAAACCCTAGTTGTACTATGGCCAACTATGCTCTCGTCTTGTCCCTTAAAGAGAATGGGAACAATCTCAGCTTAACTGAATCCTCAGACACAAATATTTTGGTAATTGGAAATGTTATCTGATTTATTTTGATTATTAAGGACTGAATGCCTTTCATTTAATTCATAAATTGGATAGTAGAGACCTAAGGGTAGAAGGATATTCCACATTTAAAATGCAACTTTCTGAGTAA
>JAOXYD010086706.1:0-12142 GCA_028565735.1 Pinacopodium congolense
TAATCAAGATTGTGATAGGTTTCTCTTGACCTAGAACAAGATTGTGTAAAGGTTCCTCTTGGCCTTGAATCAAGATTGTTATAAAGGTTCCTCTTAGCCATTAATCAAGATTGTTGTTAGTAAATTTCCAACAAGTAGTTGGAGAGAGGACGTAGTCTATCTTTGAGGTAGGTGAACCTCTATAAATATTGGTGTTCCTTCTCTTTCCTATCTCTTTTATATTTGTGCATTGTGTTTGTTTAAATTATTGATTCAATTTGCTTAATATTGACATAAAGTTTAGCATTCCATTTGAGTTGAATTTTGGATAAGAATTTCATATTGTTTAAATTGGCCTAAAGTGTTTAAAGTGTTTTATTTTCGCAAGAATTTTTAAACACCCAATTCACCCCTTTCTTAGGTGTCATAAGGCTAACACTGTCAATTCCACTGGGGACATCCTATATGGGGTGCGTGCAGGTGGGATCGCTCCAGGAACCAAGTCGATCCTATGATCTACCTCTCAACGAGAGGGAGAGTTTTTGTCGAATCTTTCGGCATCACCTCCCGAAACTCCCTCAACAAACTTGTAACTTCTTCAGAGACTTCCACCACGTGATCTTCGCTGATCTCCTACATGGCAACGAGATAGGTCTCCATACATTTCTTCAACCCTTTCTCTATACTCATGGTCGAAACATGTCCCACCGTTATTATAGCTTTCGTCGTTCCACCATCGGACCTATAACAATGCACGTAAAAGGAATTTTGATCATTCATCAACATCGTACTCCTAAACTAGGATACAACACCACCTTTGCTATTTTGAGGAAATCAACCCCCAGTATCATCTTAAAATCCTCCGAGGATATGACTATGAAATTTAGCTTACCACGCTAACTTCCTATACTTACTAGAACAATGTAAGCAACTCCCGCCACTTCTTGTGCCTTGTCCGCATGAGTTTTGATTTTCATTAGGGTTTTGGATACCTTTAAACCCAACTTGTGCACCATCTTTTCCACTAGAAAACAATGTGTCACGTCCGTATCCAACATTGTGATTACGCCTTTCTCGCTAACCTATACACCCAGGTACATTAGGCTATCAAAAGGGATCGATTCACCACTAACCGCATTCAACAAGGCAATCGAATTTAGCACCGCATGTTCTGAAGATTCACCGTCTTCTTTGACTATCAGGGCATTCAGTTTCTCCTTCCTCGGACATTCTTTCACAAAATGTGGACCACCACATAAGTAATAAGCAATCTTGTCGCCCTTCTTTGAGGTCGTCTCCCCGTTCTTCGAGCTACCATTCTGCTTGCCTTTGCCCTTGAAATCCTTCTTGAAGTGTTTCTTCTTCTTCCCTTGGTTTTCTCTTGTTAGGCTTAGCCTTTACCCTTCGAAGAATTAAAGGAGTTATCCTTCGTGTCTTTCAGCATCTGAAAATTCACCAAGGCATCAGCGAACACGATTACACCAACCACATTCTTCATATTTTGCCTCCAAAACTCCATTTGTGCCCATAGTTGTAACCCAGATAGAAAGTTAAAAAGCTTGTCCTCATCTGAGATGTTTTCAATATCAAGCATTAGAGAACTAAATGATTTAACATAGTCTCTTATCGATCCCTCTTACTTGATTTTCTTCAAGGTATCCCTTGTAAGCCAAGAAGTGTTTAACAAAAGGAATTGATCATTTAAATCCTCCTTCATCTTCACCCATGTGTCCACGAGAGTTCTACCCGCATTGATCTTGGTAGAGGTCCTCGTTCTCCACCAAAGCTTGGCATCCCCATCCAAATACATGGTCGTCACATTGACCTTCTTAGTATCAGGCACTCTAGCAATCACAAAATATTGCTTTATATCCCATAATAAATTCTTTAACACCTTGGCATCCTGCATGGCCTTGAACACCTTCGGTTCGCGCACCTTCACTGATGGAAGATGATGTGTAGAGCTTTCTACTTAACTAACTTCTTATGATGTAATGACACATCTTAAGATAGTGATTTTGATTTGGGCTTCCTTACGTTCCTTTGACAAATCCAAAATCTGTTGTTACAACTATCGAATCTGATCCTCCATTGCCTCGAATTGCGATTGGTTGGATGTGAAATCCTCCTATCCCTCAGGAATCAGTCCAATGAGTACCTCTACCTTAGACACTCTTTTTGTTAGATTACTACCTCTCGCCATATCAAAGTAAGGCTCTAATACCAATTAATACAAAGGTCTCCTTGGAACTCAAACCTTCACCGAAGTCTAGCGTCATCACCCTTTGCACGGGAATCTCACTTAAGTTCTCTTAAGTAAGACTCATCCCTCAACGACCCTAGCAGTGTTTCGCTCAAACACTCGAAGTAACAATGCTAAGAAAGCAATAAGAAAACAAAGGCAACAATAAGCACGATAAATACAATAAAACTACCAACATTTATATTACTTTCCCTCAAAAGAATATAAGGAAGCTTTCTATGATTGAATTAGTAGAGAAAGGCTCGAATGAGCTATATATAGGCCTTCTAGCTTGGAAGCCAAGTTACTATCCGAATCCTAACTGAACTACACTTCCTAAGATTGTGCTAAAAGATAACATTCTATCTCTATCAAGATTACATCACGTGGCCAATCAGATGACACCTCCATTTGAATATGACTCTAACTGATAAGATAGTATTACAACAGAACATATCTAGATAGGAGTTTACATTTGACTAGGACTCTACATCCTTATCCTCGAAGATCTTTATTATCTTCAGATGTTCAGTCCCACTCTAACTTTATTTGTCACCACATCATCCAAGATTTTCCCACGATCTCTATTTTTTGATGATACTGATTGATCTTAGCTAAAGCCTGCATAATACATTGGACCGATCCAATGCTTACCTACAACAAATCCATTAGTCGTGGTCCATTCATCCAGGTGTAGGACAAATCACTCCTTGCAAGGTCTGAGACTTTACCAAAATTTGCACCAAACGGGTCTCACTTGCCCACGTTTGCCTTAGTGTTTTCGCATGCCTCCCTCATGCGTGTGATCCAGCTAACCTTCCCTCTAAGGCACTTTTAAAAGCTCGTTGAGAAGTGCTCTGAAGTTAAGGGTCTAACAGTTAGCCTCTAAGTTTGACTTTGACGGAATATCATTTAGATTAAGAAGGTCATTCTAGATGTGAAAGAGAGAAATTCTAATAAGAATCTCACCGATAGAAGACCTTTCTTGTCTCATTGGCTGACTAGATAAAGACTTTCATCCTTATGTAAAACACTGATCACTGTTACCAATTTAAGACAGATATTATTTTTCTAGTCATAAACTTCGTACATATGATATTTCCTACAATACTACCATCCAAATGGCTAATGACTAATGGA
The DNA here is from genome assembly GCA_028565735.1 of Pinacopodium congolense. Taxonomy (NCBI): domain Eukaryota; kingdom Viridiplantae; phylum Streptophyta; class Magnoliopsida; order Malpighiales; family Erythroxylaceae; genus Pinacopodium; species Pinacopodium congolense. The sequence goes on from JAOXYD010086706.1 coordinate 3,362, forward strand.
TAAAAGAATGTAATTGTATGTTTCAAACTACTTCCAATAACAAAAGTAGATGCTATAAGATGGGAGATTCATTCTTCATATTTTGCGTAAATTAGGGATGACAAATTAGTCCATATCAAATTTAATTCTTTTTTGTTTGAAACAAAAGATTAAGTTTGGTTTGATTACGCTCATTTTCGAGCTCGGACTAAGGACAAATCTAACTCAAGTTTACATGAAAATCAAACTTGTTTCTTTTATAGGTATTTCCTCTATTTTCACTGAAATTTTGAGCTAAACTCTAACTGTCTTTTGTCGGTCCAAACCCAAAAAAGCTTAAACTTGACGAATTAAACTTGATCCAAAGATTGCAAGGTGAATTAAGAATTACATTATGAACTTTCATACTCCATTATGAAACTTATTTATGTTACTCCATTCTGGTCATGTACTCTAATAATTGGCTATGGGAACATGCAATGCTACGGAATTAGATTTATTACTTTTCTACTGATAAAAAAAAGAAAAGATTAAATCATTTTAATTTCTATTAAATTATTTTATTTGATTTTAAGAATTTTATATATATAATGAATTGTAAAAGAAAAATATTAAGTATATTATTATTATTATTATTATTATTATTATTATTATTATTATGAAAATACTGAATTAATTTCATTAATTTTTTATTTTTTTGATACATATTCTTGATTTTAAACCCTGACTAATATTATTAATTTAAATTATTATCCACTTAATAAATTCATTCCAATATTAGAGAATTTATTTCAATATGAAACATATAAACTAATCACTTTAAATGTTTAAAAGAATTGAGAACTAATGTTTTGATAAAAGTGTGTGACTTATTAAAACTCTAAAAATATTTTTGATATATATCATATCATTTCATCCATTTTAATTTAATATAAAAATATTTAGATAAAATAATTCATAGAATTAAAATCAAATTTGAAAATTCATAGAGTTTTTACTACATCATGAAATTTATTATACAACAAATATTGTTTTAATTAGTTATAGCCTTATTTATTATGGAAAATAGCTCAAGAAACTTTTCTAAAAGTAGACTTCTAGTTTCTTATGAATTTGGTTACTGAATTCTCGTAAATAATAGAGATTGAATTTTAAAAGCTTAACTCAGGTAGAGTCTTCTTAAGGAGTATTCTTGTAAACATACCTTATATAAGTCTACAGTGACTATTAACATTATTGTAAACTTTAATTGTTGTATTCTAATTTGTCTGTCATATTTTACTTTGTATGTAGTTTAACTCTATCGTGTATATAACAATCTCTTGAGTTGTAATGGACATATAGAAAAACATTCAATATTTTCTCTATTCCTTTCATTGTCACATGGTATCAGAGCTTTTGCTAGGTTCATAGCAGTTTATTTCCTTCGATTCGAGTGTCTTAGTCTCCAACTTTTTTTTATAGCAGTCCATTTTGCTCTATCCTTTTGACTACTCCATTTGATATTTCACAATGTTTATATATACCAAATTGTTCTACTCTTCATTTAGCTCACATAGTTGGAAACTACATTAAGAACGGAGCTTCCATGCATTTCTTAGGATATATTATTAAATATAAAGGGTTTAAATATTGGGATCCCTTATTACAAAGGATTCATATCCCTTGCCATGTAATCTTCTGGGAAAATAAGATGCTTTTCGATCTTTCAAAATTTCGAATCAGTAAGCCTCCTTGTCCTTTCTTTTTCGGTCCTACCATATCTCTTTTTCTTGATCTTTCTCTTATAGGTTCCTCTAATAGCTCACATAGCTTTACTCCACCTTCGCCTGATCCTGTTACATCTTCTCCACCTATGGATCTTCTAAGCACTCCACATGATCTTTCTCCAGCTCCATAACTCCCTCTTTGTCTTATTGACCGTGTAAGTTCATGTTTTGTCCGTCTTTATGATTTCCATATTTATTCTACTATTGTCTCTCTATATGAACCTCATACATATTGTGAGGCTAGTTCAGACTCTTTGTAGCAGAAAGCAATGACAGAAGAACTCTAAGCTCTCACTAGCACAAATACTTAGGATTTGGTTGACTTACCTCTAGACAAATTAGTTGTTGGTTGCAAATGAGTTTACAAAATCAAAACTCGAGTTGATGGGTCTATTTAACAATACAAAGTCAGGTTTATTGTTAGGGGATTTACACAAGAGTATAGGATTGATTATGAGGAAGCGTTTGCTCCAGTAGCCCATTTGATCTTAGTTTGTATTCTCATTATTGTAGTCACTAGCAAACATTGGAAGTTATTTCAAATGGATGTAAAAAAATGTCTTTCTCCATGGTGAACTTACAGAGGAAGTATACATATAGCCTCTTCCTGGGTATAATTATTCTCTGCATAAAGTTTGTCATCTTCACAAAGCTTTGTATGGCCTTAAATAGGCTCCTCAGGTCTAGTTTACAAAATTAATATGTCATCTTCTTTTTCCACGCACCCCCACGTGCTATCCGAATTTACTGACGAAACTAATTCTATTTCTCTACAAAGTTTGCCAAACTTAAGGAAGAAGACAGATGAAAGAATGCTGTTTTGCTAAACTCCCAAAACAATGTCATTTTTAAGTGCATTAAATGACATCGTATCTTCCAAGGCCAATACATCGTCATTTCTCTTCTCACCTGCAAAAGCCACGTGTCTTTTGTTTAGTGGCCCACGTGTTAGTTGTTAATTGGACCACATGTCAATTGTCCATTGGTCCACGTGTCTGCTGATAATTAGTCCATATATTTATTATCTATTGGTCCACGTGTCTCTTTCTTGTTGCGCCATGTTTCATTTCGTCAATCAGTTCAGTTTAGTTCGTTCGTTACCAACTCGTTAATCTTAGCTTTAACTGGCTGGTTCACCACCCTCTTTTGCTCTAATTTCCCTATAACCTAGACCAATTCTTAAGATTTTGACTTGCTCTGGATCCATTTTTAAGGTAGATTATTTAAATTCAAACTCTATATGTAATTTCTCTCCTTTTATTGGACTAATCTTATTATGGATGCTTCTAAACTATTTCAATACATTTTCAATCCTATTAATATTACTTTTGATGGATCAAACTATAATTTATGGATTGAGGAAATGTACAGCTTTCTTAAAGAGAGGTTTCTTTAGCATATTGTTACTGAAAAAAATACCTAAACCAACTAAAGTGAAGATGAAGATGAACGGAAATTTACAAAACGCTTGGTATCTTGGGATGTAATGAACCATATCAAATCTTGACATAGTTTTGTAATACATGTGCAAAAGTGATCAAGTTTGACTTTCGACATTTTAATACAACTAAGGAGGTATGAGATTTTTAAAAAAATTATTATTTTGTATATAATGATATTAATCAGCTTCAGTTCTATTAAAAACTTCATCGATTGCAACAATAACCTGGTTAGACAATCCATAGCTATGTGTCATAATTATAAAAACTATATGATCATTTAGGCCTTAGAGATCTAGCATGGCCTAGCCCTGAAGCAACAACTATTTATACAAATCTCTATGACCGTCAGCATATCTATCATCTGTTAATGACTCTTCGTGATGATTTTATATCCATTTGCAATTCTCTTCTACCTAGAGGTTCCTTACTAACTTTTGATACTGTGGTCAACGAATTAATCATAAAAAAATTTAGAATTAATACCTCTGTATGGAAAAGTCTATTCCCATTGCTGAAGTTGTTCTTGCTATTCAGACATCTTCCTCAAGTCCTCAAAATCTATTCAAGAAGTTTTTAAAGGATCTTGTGCCTACTGAAAAAAGCTCAATCATCATATTTCTGAATGTAGAAAACGACTTCGGCAAAATATTCCTTTTAAGTCAGTTCAACCTTCTTATACTGCAGTTGTTGCCATAGAAGGTCAAAATGATAGTACATTTCCTAAATTCTCTTTAAAAGACCTTCATACACTTCTTCAACAACTTCAACCAGATTTTGGTATTATTTTATCTTCTATCTTGTTAGTCACTTTAGGTACTTAGTCTTCATTGTATTTTAATTGTGCTTGTAACCACGTGACATTTGATTCTTCTATTCTTCAATCTTCATAAGTACCATATGTTCCACATATTGTTCATATTGCTGATAACTCTATTATGCATGTTTAACGTATCAGTACTGCTCACACATCCAAATTAGCTTTACCAAGACCTTTTTTGTTCCCAATCTTTCTTTAAATCTCATTTTTATTGGTCAATGTGAACTTGGTGTTAACTTATCTTTTTCAAGTTATGGTTGTACTATATAGGATCCACAGACGGGCAAGATCCTTGAGACATGGCATAAGGTCAGACAGTTATTTAAGCTCACTTCGTTGTATCTTCCCTTTAAAATTACCATTTGTGCTGTCACTTCGCATCTTTAGTATTCCTGTCTTGGTTATCCTTTTAATGCCAGATTAAGGTCCTTAGTTTCTTGTGATTTTTTAAGTCTTGTTAAGTTTGAATATTTTGATTATGTTTCATGTCAACTTTAAAAAAGTGATGCTTTACCCTTTTCTCTAAATGATTTTATTTCTTTAGCACCTTTTGATATGAGTCATTATGATATTTGAGGTTCTGTTTCCCATGATACTATAGGTGGTTTACGATATTATATTATTTTCCTTGATGATTTTTCTCATTACACATGGATTTACCTAATGCATCATTGATTTGAATTATTCTCTATTTACTCTTTTTTTGCTAATATGATTCAAATTCAGTTTTCTTATAAGATTAAAGTTTTTTGTACTAATAATGCTATGGAATACAAAGATACTAAATTTACCCAATTTCTTATCAACCAATGTACTATTATTCAAAGGTCTTGTCTAGGTACCTCTCAAAAATTTGTAGAGCAAAATGCAAATATAAACATATTCTTGATACTGTTCGAGCTCTTCTCCTATCCTCTTATTGTCCATAAGTTTTTTGGGGCGAAGCTACTCTCACTGTTGTGTATACTATAAATTGTATTTCTTCTCCTTTCATTAGTAATATCTCTCCCTATGAACGTCTTTTTAAATGTGCTCCTGATTATCAAACTCTTCAAGTTTTTTTTTGTCATACTTGCTTTATTCTTTTACAATCTCATGAATACACCAAATTAGAATCACAAGTACGATTATGCTGTTTCTTATAATATGGTATTAAATACAAAGGGTTTAGATATTTGGATCCCTTATTACAAAGGCTTCATATCTCTCTCCATATAAACTTCTAAGAATATAAGATGTTTTCTGACATTTCAAAATTTCGAGTCAGTGAGTCTCCTCGTCCTTTCTTTTTCGATCTTATCACATCTCTTTTTCTTGATCTTTCTCTTGCAGGTTCTTCTAATAGCTCATACAACTCCACTTCACCTTTGCCTGATCTTATTACATCTTCTCTTCCTGTTGATCTCCCAAGTACTCCACATGATCCTTCTCCAGCTTCACAACTCCCTCTTCGTTGTACTGACCATGTAAGTTAACCTTTTATTCATCTTCATGATTTTCATGTTTATTTCACTATTATCTCTCTATATAAATCTTATACTTATCATGAGGCCAATTCTAACTCTTTATGACAGCAAGAAATAACAGAAGAACTCTAAGCTTTCACCAGCACAAATACTTGGGATTTGATCGACTTACCTATGGATAAATCAGTTGTTGGTTATAAATAGGTTTACAAAATCAAGACTCGAGCTAATGGGTCTGTTTAAAGATACAAAGACATGCTTGTTATTAAGAGATTCACATAAGAATATGGGATTGATTATGAGGAAATATTTGCTTCGGTAGCCCGCTTGACCTCAGTCTGTAGTCTTATTAACGTAACCGCTAGCAAACATTGGAAGTTATTCTAATTGAATGTCAAAAATGCCTTTTTCCATGGTGAACTTATAGAGGAAGCACACATGCAGCCTCCTCCTGAGTATGATTATCCTCCGTATAAAGTTTGTCATCTTCGCAAAGACTTGTATGGCCTTAAATAAATTGCTCGGGCCTGGTTTGTAAAATTTAGCTCCACTATTTCTGTCTTAATTTTCAATCTAGTCGTTATGATCATGCTTTGTTTCTCTATCAAACCGATCAAGACTATACTCGTCTTCTTCTTTATGTGGTTGACATGATAATAACAGGGGATGATACACAGGGTATACCCACTCTTCAGTCCTTTTTACGTTAACAGTTTAAAATGAAAGATCTTGGCAATCTCAGTTATTTTTTTGTTCTTAAATTATCATATGATGACATTGGTTACTACTTTTCTCAAGAAAAAGATGATACTGATCTTATTTCTCGTACTGGGATCATAGATACTAAGATTGTTAGTACTCCACTTGATCCCAATGAATATCTTTCTACTAATGATAAGACTCTTCTTAGAGATAATACACTTTATCGCCAATTAGTTGATAGCTTTATATATCTTACTATATCTCATCCAGATATTACGCATGTTGTTTATATTATCAGTCAATTTATGTCTACACCTCGTTCCACTCACTTTTCTGTTGTCCTCCGTATTCTTCGATATGTCAGATTCACTCTATTTCATAGCCTTCACTTTTGTCATTCTTCTTCACTAGAGTTGTGAGCATACTCTGATGCTGATTGGGCTAGAGATCTTATTGATCTTCACTTCACTACTAGTTTTTATTTCTTCCTTGGCACCTCTCTCATTTCATGGTGAAATAAGAAATAAACAATTGTCTCTCAATCTAACACAGAAGCAGAATATAGTGTTTTTGTTGATACTACCTATGAGCCTTTTTTATTACCATGGTTATTTAAATATATGGATGTTTCATCCTCTTCTGATATTCTTCTATTTTGTGATAATAAAAATACCATGGAAATTGTTTACAATGATGTTTTTCATAAATGTACAAAGCACATCTAGATTGATTGTCATCTTGTCCGCTATCACCTTCTCCAAGGCACTATACAGCGAGTTCCTATCTCTTTTCAATCCCAAATTGCTGACATCTTTACCAAGTTTCATCCTCCTTGTCGATTTCATAATCTTGTTTCCAAACTCAAACTGTTCTCTTCTTTCCCACCTTGAGTTTGAAGATGAGTATAAACGTATCTTGTATAGGTCCATAATCACTACTAACGTAGTTGTAAACTTCATTTACCGTATTCTAATTTATCTATCATATTTTACTTTGTCTGTAATTTAACTCCATCATGTATATAACGATCTCTTGAGTTGTAATGGACATATAAAAAAACATTCAATATTTTCTCTAGTCCTCTCATTGTCACAATTATAACAAAATAATGATCGCATCCCAGATGAATAAGAAGGTAGAAGTCGAAGAAGATTCTTTATTATAAGAAAATAATTTGTAACCACCATGTGATAGTTATTAAAATAATTTAAATATCTTTACATATTTTAATTATACGATATTAGTCTCCTTTCATATGATATGTTTATATCACTTCATATGATATTAGTCTCATTTTACGTGACTATTGTGATATGGACTCCTTTATACAAATGGTGGTATTATGTGCTTACCAAGCCGATGAATGGGAAGCTAATGACTCCAAGGATGAACCCATTAGACTGACGACTCAAGAATTCAGAGGGCCCAATGAAACACAGGATTAAAAATTAATGACTGTTTCATTTATTTTACAAAATAGATATAAATATTTTTATTATAAATCTTTAAAAAATTAAAAAAAAATTGATATAAGATTATAAAATTATTTATAAAAATTATTCTTTAATTTTTCAGGTGTTATTTATGATACTAATTATTAAATCATAAATTTATGATACTAATTATTAAATCATAAATATAATTAGAAAGATAGTAGTATCTGCAATGATAAATAATATCATCATAATCAAGTTCTTTATTTAAATTATAACCTATTATTTCTTATGACTTTTATAATAAATAAGATTTTATAAATAATATAATTATTTTAATGAAAGTTTTATTATAATTTATTTAATATCTAACAGTTGGTGTAATATTAAACAACAAAAAATTATTCTTTGTTAATAAATATAAAATAGTAAAAAAGTGTTTTTTCTCTTTATATTAATATTAGTAAATGATAAAAAAATTTTAATAATTTAATTATACATAAAAAATAATGAATTCAATGTTAAATTTTAAGAATGAGTAACAATAATTAATTTACTAAACTTTTAAAATTTTAATTAAATTTTATTTAATCATAAAATTAATGAAAAACAGTAAATGACTTTTATTACTTTAGGTGGTCATTAAAATCTTATTTTAATTCGAACATTGACAGAGGACACTACATATCCATTGTGATTCTTCCCATCTATACATATCCATAGATATTCTTCCCAACTATCCCTTCGATCAGGAATAACAAATAGATAATTGAATAACTTTTTGATATTTTCTTAATTGAGTGACAAATTATTAAAAATTTTTAATTAAATAATTAATATTTAAAAAATTAATTAATTCAAATAAAAATTTAAAATTATGCAGACGCAATTAATAGATTTTATCACGTGGATAATTGTCACGCGGATATTCACAAGTATAATTTAACTTTTACAAAATTTTAACTCAGTAAGTAAAACTTTTTAAAAATTTTCAATTCAACAACTTCAAATTTTAATTAATAAATATTTAATTATATATTATAATATCTTTTAATGGATATTCAAATTTTAGAGTTGATAAATCTTTGACCTAAAAAAAATAATTTATGAACAAAATTGTTAAATTAAATATATAGTATCTAAAAAATATCTTTTATAAATAAATTTATATTT
>JAOXYD010086717.1:0-12142 GCA_028565735.1 Pinacopodium congolense
CAATATTATAGGGCTATACTTGAATCATGTTGCAAGGAAATTTAGGCCCATATGACAATATTTTTAATATCACATAAAATAGAAAAAACATATTATTCAGTTTTTCCTTATAACTTAAAATCTTACAATCATTATAAAAAATAAATTAACTTAACCAAAAAATTATTTTTAGGGCATCGATATGTTTGGAACTCAACCTTTGGTGATTTTTCCAATTCAATCCTTAACGTTTATAATTTTCTAATTAAGTCTTAAACATTTGCAAATCATACTAGACGAGTACTTCCATTTGTATCAGTTAATGGAGGTCTGACGTGGTCCAAACGGAAGTACTTGAATGGTATAATTCACAAACGTTTAGGACTTGATTAGAAAATTATAAAGGTTTAGGACTGAATTGGTAAAATCACCAAAGATTAAGGACCAAACATATCATTGTCCCAAATCAGAATAATTCAAATCAAACAAGATGCTAAACTACCAATCCCTGGAAATGATGTAAAAAACTTGATGAGTCACTTAACAAAATACTAACTTGTTTTACGTTAATACCACAAGTGCATGGATCGTAACTTGTGGTATAAGTGGATATCATCCCACAATGATTGTAATTAATCACCACTCAATTTTGGTTAAAAAAATTTTAAGAAAAAATTTAAAATAGTAATAACTGAAAAATAAATTAAAGTTAAACAAACTAGCAATGAACAATCAAAGGAACAAGTGCAGGAATTTGGAAGTTCAAGATTTAAGACTACGAATTACTTCTATCCCTATTTTATTTCACTCTTATCTTATTGATTCAATTATATTTGACCAAAGATTTTCTAAAGTTTAGTTACCTCTCTCAAAGTTTGACTAGTTGTCCCTAGTTGAAATAAGATAGAATTAGTCTTACAATCTCTCAATCTACAAAACCTTTCCTAAATATTTAACTCGATGTGAAGTAATCATATAGGTAGTAATCAAATAGTTAAGATCTTTGCTCAACCACTTGAAAACTTGATGTTATAGGTTTATTGGGCACCAACTCTCGTTATGTATCCTAACACAAATTCTCTACCTTAATCTCTTAATCTATTACAAGGTATAGGCACAAAAAATATCACAAATATTCATTCATTGAATCAATAAGTAAGAATTTTACAAAACAATTCAAGAGTAATTCTTACAAAGAGTTCAACCACTCATGACAATAATAAATCCACTAACCAACATGTTTTCTATTAAAAAAAACGTAGAAAAGATAGAAAAGAACAAGACTATATGAAGCTTGGAATTCCTCCCTTCACTCTTTTAACACTGAAAATTTTGGAAGTTGATGTTTCTTGATGATTCCCAAGGTGGATGATGTTTCCTCATTTGTATAGCCATCAAAAACCTCTTCTTTCCTCCTTTGGTATGTCTTAAGGTGATATATGGTGGCCCCTAGGTTTTCTAACCCTTAAAGATGTCCAAAATTAGTCTTTAAGTCATAAAATCCTGTGTTCAACATGTCATAGCTTTAGCACCGTAGTCACCCTCATGTTAGAAACATTGGCTCCAGGAGTTATCACAATTATGAAACTGCACAATCATGCACTGCATTTCTTTTTTAATTTTGGTACTATTCAGTCTTTTGGCTATAACTTCTTCTACACACCTCTGATTTTTATGAAAATTGATATGCAAGTTCCTCACATGTTATTCTCACACCCATAAATTTTCATAATCATTTAAGCCTTATAAATTCATCTAATGCATCATCCAAGTCATCTGTACCAAATCTGATGCTGAATTGAGCTTCATTTGTTAAATATTCATCCAAACATCAAAGTGCATGAACCCGTTCCTCAAATAGGCTCAAATATTGCCCTCAAATACTAAAAAAAATCAATAAATAACCAACACATAAAAATATAATGAAAATAATATAAACGATCATACTAAATAAGCTAAAAATATATAAACATCCTTTAAAATGCCTAGAAACACCCTAGAAACATAATCTAAAAATACACTTATCAAACATCTTTTTAATAATAACAAACAAATATAATTGACAAATGAAACCATGTATATGTAGAATTTAAGTACTAATGCTAAAGAAGTCTACAAATGTTTACAATGATATACTATATGTTGCCCTAATTATACACATCCAAGTAACTTACCCAATCATCACACAAATTATAATGAATGCTCTAATTGTTTTAAAGTTTAGGACATGTAGATTCTTCATTTAATATGCTCTATTAAGATGAATGTTATATGCCCAAAAATTTGAAAAAAAAAACACTTCTCACATAAGTCTAACCTAACAATACTAGCAAATAAAAGGAATAGATACATATTCAAATTTAAGCACTATTTCTTTGAACATTTCAATATATCCAAATGTCAATATAAATGAAGGGCCATATGTCATACTCCAGTTTCAACTAACTAAACTTTAGAACTACTGATTATAAAAAATCAACATAGCTCTTAAGACATGTCCTTACCAACTACATACATCCTACTTATTAAAAAATTGCATAATTAGATTATGCTTTCCATCAGTGAACACTTTCTCACTAAAGCATATGCTTAACATAAAAAATAAGAGCATTTAATCTATGCTTTTACTTGTTAGAGTAAAAGCCCACAAGAGGTTATGTGCAACATTGTTTTCTAGCTGAACAGTTATCCCTATCATTAGTTATGCATGTCCACACCACCTATCATGTCTATCACGTTGGCCTTTGCTAGCTAATCAACTTCCATGTTGTAATCATGTCATTTTCCATTCATTGCATAGAACGCAGTCACATAAGTGGAGGTGTATCTCTTTTAGATGACGTCTCTGTTACCCACCAGAATGTTAAGCTATCCTAACACAAAATATTTACAATTTATCGAAGCTATATGACCTTATCATGAGTTCAAAAGGGCCAGTCCATTCACCTCACCAAAAGTCTGTTGCATAAAAAATGTAAAGGCCATAGTCATTACTTAAAAAAACACATCCTTATGCATCTAATTAGATGTTGTAAATTACAATTACTAATGATGTAAAACTACAATAGAGAAACCAAATCCTAAACACATGGTAATTATCTTTCACTTTCTTGTTATGTTGCACTGGAAAATCCTCCTCATATAATAATAGAAATGTTGGCCATGCAACTTCAAAAAAGCCTTCCATTTCCATTATTCTCATTATCATCCAAAGAGCATATGTTTGAATAAAACAAAATGCGTTAGCTTTAGATAATCTTCATGACTAGGAGATGTACTTAATAACTTTTTTTATTTTAGGAAGATTATACACCATATCTCGATATAAATTTTCCTTTACCCTCTAACATTGGTGGTACATCTAAAAAATAATGATCGTACCAACTCTCAGTTCCATATAACAGCAACACCAATGATCATCAAACAAATTATGTGGAAAAAACTATTAAACGTAGACATGAAATACTTGGATCTCCCTCGATGCATCTATCCCAAATGTCAAATCCTTTTAAATGTGCCTTTCATAATTTGCCATAATTGATACAAAATCATGGTCCGATATATTTTTGTTATTACCCATTTATAATGCATTGTTCACATCTACCTACATTCTAAATTGGTTAAATGAATGCTTCACATGATTCTTTTTGATAATATGACAAAAAAAACCATATGTTTAATTTTTACTAACTGTAAATGTAGGATCCAATATGTATTTTTCTAATGGTTCTCCAGACTGTGCAGCTTCTAATAATATGATTAACAAATAGTCACTCATAAACTATTCCATTTTCTTCGATATCAATAATACATTTAAACAAAGCCTTCTAAAATGTCCTAAACACATATAAGTTGTAATGGTATGTCACACTAAATATACCTTTTCTGCTAAAGAACACACCAAAAAAAACTTGGTTAGATGAGATTAAAACAAGGCTAAAGAGACCTCTATTCAATTTCCCTATTTATAAATCTTTCTAAACTGCTCAAATTTGCAATATTATTTAAGTATGGAGGCATATTCTTAGAGTTAGGTTTCATTGTTTTGAAATATTTCATAGATTTAAGGAATGCAATTGGGGTACAAAGTGCAGATCAAGTTTCTAATCAATGGACATCCCATTCTAGAAAGTTGTATGAAAGAATTCATCAAAAATTTTAATAAAAACAAATGGTGGATACATCAATTTTACATGGTATCTCGAGTCGTCAAAAGGGTTAGAAATAAACCCGATTACAATGTCACAATCTTACAGCCTCAGGCATTCTATCCTATTGATTGGATGAAGCTTGGAAAGCTCTTCAAGAAGCTAACTAATGGAGAAAAAAAAAAGGAAAAAAGAACACTACAAGGCCTTAAAGAAATCTATGCTTAACACCTTTGGAGCAAGAGAACTAGGAATTTAATAAACAAAGCTGGAAGTGTAATAGATAACTTAATGTTAGAGCACTATGTAATCTGTAGAAAACATTAAATGTTTTTCTTAAAAATAATCTATAGTTCTGATAAACTAAGACTTAGCAATTTAACACGAGTCTTCAATTACTAGTTTCCCTTTTTTATATAATTCTTCCATTAAACATTTCTTTTTCTTAATTCAATTCTTGTAGAAGAAGATCATGATTTGATAATGAAATTCTAATAAACAGCTACTTTATCCAGTCTTATTCACTCTATAAATTCTCTACATGGACGTGAATTTCTACTCCATTACTATGCATGAACTAAGACCCAATAAAACTAGACAAAAAAACTTAAAAATTGACATAAGTTTTCGAATGAGTGATTGAATCGTTCCTTCTACAAATAAATATTAGAAATCCAAAAAGATAAAGAGAATACCTTTAGTTCATAGAAAGTTCAAGAGGTTACCAAATGGAACCAATTAAGAGGAAGTGGGGGATAGTGAAAGAGAAGCACGAAGTTCTTCAATACCAATAAAAACCAAGCACATGGTTTGGTAGGTTACTTCACCATAGGTTCAACATACACAACAATAGAATGGAAGCCCCTATTATAGCTTTAACACTAATCACATTAGAAGTGAAGCCTTCATCACACCTACGTCATCTTCCTTAGATGCCCTTGACGATAGACAACATAAGGCTATTTCTCTCTAGTTGCCTCCCTAACCCACCACCCTTGTTCTCTTTTTCTCTACGGGAAAATGATATGTTTGGTCCTTAATCTTTGGTGATTTACCAATTCAGTCCTAAACCTTTATAATTTTCTAATCAAGTCCTAAACGTTTGTGAATCATACAAATCGAGTACTTCAATTGGGGGCACGTTAAACCTCCATTAACTGATATAAACAGAAGTACTCATCTGGTATAATTTGCAAACGTTTAGGACTTGATTGGAAAATTATAAACATTTATTACTGAATTGGAAAAAACACCAAAGGTTGAGGACCAAACATATCATTATCCCAAAATTAATTTTTCGATTAAGTTAATTTATTTTATATAATGATTGTAAAATTTTAAGTTATATGGAGAAATTGAATAATACCTTTTTTATTTTCTGTGATATTAAAAATATTGTCATGTGGGCCTAAATATCATTGCAACATGATTTAAGTATAGCCATATAATATTAAATTAAAGGTTTTAACTTATAAATTATAAATTAAGTTAGTTGCACATTTTTTGTGTATAATTTTTATGCTATATTATCACAAAATGAAATTCTAATGTGTAATTTAAAATTTTGATTATTTTTAATATACTATAAAAACAAAATGCATTTCGTATTTAAAAAGAAAAGAAAGTGAATTGAGTTTTTATTTTATCAAACAAATAGATACCAACTTGTATAGTTGGTTGAAGCAAATGAATTTCAACTCTATGAAATCCATGTTTTTGTTATTACACCTACTTTTATTAAGAAGCAAAATTCAGGGGTTTGTTCATGTTATTAGTCCAAGTTAGGTCACCATTCTCAATCTTACCTACCACCAAACTGATCCCAAAGAGACTATTAATTTGTTTTTCCTATACAATCTATCCTTTTCAATGTTTCAAACTTTGATTCTCAATTTATTTCAAATAAAATAAAAATATATAAATTAATTAATAAACTTTTTATTAAAATTTGTAAATAAATAATAACGTACATTTTTATAAAATTCTTATCTATTAACAAATATCTCAAGTTTTTTCTTATTATACAGACAAATTGTTATTTTTTTATATTATTTTTCATATGGTTAATAAATTTTATTTATAAAATTATTTTATAAATAAATATCAACTCAATCTTTTGTGATTTTTCCATCAATCCTAAACCTTTATAATTTTGCAATCAAGTCCTAAACATTTGCAAATCATACAAATCAAGTACTTCCATTTGGGCCACGTCAGACCTCCATTAACTGATATAAACAAAAGTACTCATCTGGTGTAATTCGCAAATGTTTTGGACTTGATTGGAAAATTATAAACATTTATGATTGAATTGGAAAAATCACCAAAGGTTGAGGACCAAATATATCATTATCCCAAAAATAATTTTTCGATTAAGTTAATTAATTTTGAATAATGATTGTACAATTTTAAGTTATAAGAAGAAATTGAATAATTCCTTTTTTTTATTTTATGTGATATTACAAATATTGTCATGTGGGCCTAAATATCCTTACAACATGATTCAATTATAGCCATATAATATTAAATTAAAGGTTTGAACTTATAAATTATAAATTTAGTTGCACATTTTTTGTGTATTATTTTTATGCCAGATTATCACATAATGAAATTCTAATGTGTAATTTAAAACTTTGATTATTTTTAATATACTTTTTTAAAAAATTCATTTCATATAAAAAAAGAAAATAAAGTGAATTAAGTTTTTATTTTAACAAACAAATAAATACTAACTTGTAGAGTTGGTTGAAGAAAATGAATTTCAACTCTATGAAATCCATGTTTTTGTTATTACACCTATTTTTATTAAGCAGCAAAATTGAGGGATATGTTCATGTTATTAGTCCAAGTTAGGTCACCATTTTCAATCTTACCTACCACTAAACTGATCCCAAAGAGACTATTAAATTTTTTTCCTATACAATCTGTCCTTTTTAACGTTTCAAACTTTGATTCTCAATTTATTTCAAATAAAATAAAAATATATGAACTAATTAATAAACTTTTATTAAAAATTGTAAATAAATAGTACCGTACATTTTTATAAAATTCTTATCTATTAACAAATAACTCAAGTTTTTTCTTATTATACAAACAAATTGTTATTTTAATGTATATTATTTTTCATATGGTTAACAAATTTTATTTATAAAATTATTTTATAAATAAATATCAGCTCAACATTTTGTGATTTTTCCATCAGTCCTAAACCTTTATAATTTTCCAATCAAGTCTTAAACGTTTGCGAATCATACCCATTTAGTACTTTTGTTTGTATCAGTTAATGGAGGTTTAATAGTAATACTTGACTAGTATGATTCACAAATGTTTAAGACTTGATTGAAATATTATAAAGGTTTAAGACTGAATTAAAAAATTTACTAAAGGTTGAGGACCAAACATATCGTTGTCCCTTTTGATTTAAAATTTTTTTAATATTTTTTCTTATGTATTTGCAGGAGCATGAATATAAGGAGCACATAAAGCTTCGACGAGTTAAGTGAAGAATAGCTTTCAGATATCACAAGACACGAGAAAGAGTAAAGAAGAGCTAGACGCCAAGAAAAGATTGAAACTAATATGTTGGAAAAAGGAAAACAAGGAGGAGGTCAAAGGAAATTCATAGATTGCATAAGGTCGGGGTTTATTGCTAATCAATAAAGGATTACAAAGCCTCTGGTTTAAGCGAACAACTTTTAGATTAATCTAGCTTTGCTTAACATGCTCCAATTAAGCATCTAGTTCTATAGTTTGACAAATGAGGATCCCAATACACCTTAAGCAAATTTCTTGGAGATATGTGATACCTTTAGGTATAATGGATTGTCGAAGGACGTGATTAAGATGATATTGTTTCCCTTCAATTTCAATGATAGAGCTAGTTATAGCTAAACTCCGTCAACTCTGAAAACATTACAACATAGTAATAATTTGTACAGGTATTCTTATCCAAGTATTTTTTTCCCTTAACCAAGACTATAAGGATCATCAAGGAGATCACAAACTTCCAATAATGTGATGGAGAGTTCTTATATAAGGCATAGGAGTACTTGAAAGATTTGCAAAGGAGCTATCCACGCCATAACCTTCTAAGGGAGTTCCTCTTACAAACATTTTATAATGAGGTGACCCAAAGCACAAGAGGAACCATTAATGCATTAGCTGGAGGTTCTCTCATGAGAAAAACAATTGATGTAGCCTATAATCTTTTAAAGGAAATGGAGAACAACAATTGTCTATGGTCAGATAAGAGAGGTAAGTAAGGATCCAAAGAACACAAACTTATGGTTCCAATTGACTCAGTGACAATCCTTCAAAAAAAAATATGGGCTTTCACTAAGCAATTGAGTAATATACAAGGAGCTTCCTCATCTTTAGTGAGGGCTAAGCTATGTGCACAAGACAATCATATCACTGTTGACTAATGCATGATAAAGACGCACGAAGCTGAAAAAGTGAACTACATTGGAGGGCAGTAAAGAGATAACAATCCCTATTCCAATACTTATAATCTAGGATGAAGAATCACCCAAAATTTTCTTAAAATACTAACAATGTAGGGAATAACATGAGAACTCAATGCCTACTAAGTTTTTAATAAGATAGACAACGATCTTTGGAGAGTAAGATGGATAAGCTTATAGATGTTTTCAAGTCAAAGTTCACGAACCAAAAAGAATGAAAATGGAGGCAAGAAGAGTGTCAAAAGTAGATGGAGGAACATTTTGATCAAATAGTGAAGAACTATTCATCCTCCATGCATAATGTGGAAGTTCAAATGAATCAACTCACCAATGTTTTGTCTTCTAAAAGTATGGGACCCTTCCAAGCAACACAGAGGCTAACCCAAAGGAACAATTGAAGGCCTTAAGGTTATAACTATAAATGAACTAGAGGAACCAAATGGGAAGGCTAAAGAAACAAGGGAGAAAAGTTAAAAGAAAGAGGAAGAGCAAGAAGAAGAGAACTCATATGTGTCATCGTCACCATATAAGCCAAAGACCCCCTACCTACAAAGGCTTCATGAGAACTCGATGAATACTCAAGGTGCTAAGTTTTTAGAGAAATTGAAGAAATTACAAATCCATTTTTCATTTTCAGAGGTGTTAAAGAAAATTCCCAACCAATAACGAATATCCTAACCAATAAGCACACTTGGGAAGACAACCAAACGGTGATATTAACGGGATGTTGTAGCTTAATCACCACTAGCCACATGTCATCTAAATTATAAGATCCATAGACTTTTACTATACCTTATGCTATTAGTAATTTAGAGTTTCCAAACTGTTTGTGCAATTTAAGAACAAGTATTAACTTAATGCCTTTATTATTTTCAGGAAATTAGGACTAGGTGAGGTAAAGCACGAGGGTGCACGAAGGTGATGTCTTAAGTTGCAAGGTCAGGGTTTGGCTCTCCAAAACATTACCTAACTTCATTCTTTTCATTTCCTTCTTTCTTTACCTCTCTCTCTAACCCTAGTTTGCACCCCTATCAATTTTTCAAGCCTCCTTACTTATTAGTCATCCTCTTCCATCAAATCCCTATGAGTTTTAGTGGATTTTTCATTAAATTTTCTAGAATTCCATAATTTTCTTCTTTTCTTTCATTCTTTTCTTCTTTTCATGCTTCTTTCTCACTTGGAGTTCGATTTCACCTTTTTTTTTGTCTCCTCACCTCTTGTATTTTATTTTGTAGGTTTTTTCCCTCCATACCTCTAAGAATGAAGTTCATTGTGCGAAAATATGTCCCTCCTATTTAAGTTGAAGTTGGTGGACATGGAGCAAGTGACATTACTGCAGATTACGAAGCTCTATTCCCCCTCTATTCCAAGTAATAAGGTGAGCATTATACCCTTTTTAAAGCTAAAATCATTTTTTCTCCTAGATATTTCAATTTTGAACTCTTGGAAGAGATATATCTTAAGGAAAAATTCTTAAAATTAACCAATGTAGCTAGGAATCTTAGATTATCCTTTTTATTAAGAGCTTACACTTGAATTTTTCACTTCATTGAATTATGAATCCAAAAAACCAAATATCTTTTGGTTTAGATTAAAAGGTCAAGATCAAAATTTAGGTGAAAATTTGCTGAATAAGTTTTTTGATTTCCTAAAATCACATGTTAAAGATACACATCAAGACTTTCAAGTCACAACATATTGGAAATACTTAATTGAATTGTCTAATTCCAATGACCACAATGCTTCAAATTCCTACATTATTAGTCAAGAACATTTGCTTTTACACAAGTTTATGTGTTATACCATCATTAACAAAATCCAAAGAAACAAATGTTCTATAAGGAATTGTTTATATTGTGGTACATGGATTCCAAAGTTAAGCTTCGCACATCCTTTTACATTTTTCAAATTTGAGTCCAATCTATTACCAAGCGGGGCAATTATTTGGGAATGGTTTACATTTCTACTGCCTTAGCTTATCATTTTTCAATTGCTACTGATGGTTTAACTATAATACATTGTGATTGCTTTAATATCCCATATTTAAGAAGAGCTGAAATTCTGAAGCATCATAATATGGAGCTTTAAAACCCTTACTCTCATAGTACTGTTAAACATAAGTTCACTTAAGGAGTTCTACTTCCACTGCTGCACCCAATTTTGATGATACATTTAGTGATGAATCCAAGGACCTAACTTTGCAACGAGTGATCAATGTTGTGGATGTCAACAATCGAAAGATGAAGCATCTCTTGGATCATATGGATGAACAATTGCAACTGATAACACACCAAAAATGCTACCTCATCAAAAAGGTGCTCAAATCCTTCACAGTGCAAGGGCTTCAAGTTCCCTCTCCAATGCCATCACCCCTACCTTCTCCATAAGTTTTCTTATCCCTCTCTTTTATTTGTTGTTTGTTTTTTTTTCCATCTTTTGTGTATTGTTTTAAGGCTTGCTATTCTTCATTGTCTCTTTTGGTGTTTCCTTCACACATTGAGGATAATGTGTTCTTCAAGTATGGGGAGGTAGCACATGCATTATTTATTTTCATTTTGGATATAGGATGCATGTTTTAGGATTGTTAGTTTGCTAGTCATTTTTGTTACATGATTATTGCATATGCTTGGGCGTATTAAATAGCATAAGATTGAAAGGAACTAGAAAAACTAGGATCAAGTTTATTCTAGGAGTGAAGAGGTAGGATCATAAAAAGTTTATATCAACATTTTCTTTCCATGAAAAATAAAAGTTAATTAAAGTGTTGTATACCTTTCTTACTTCCATGACAATTGCTTGAATGCATTTTTGTTTTTGAACTTGGGATGCATAGGTTTTCATTCATAAAAAGGATTAGTTAGGGAAAAAGTGATATGGTTTCATGGCTTAGATTTGTTAATTGTTAAATTTTACTAACTACTCCTCTAACCTCTTTATAAAATGCAAAAGGGTTAAGAGTAGAGCCTAAGACTAGTTGTGAGTTATGATCTAGCTGAATAATTGGAGTTGTGCCCCAAAAGAAGTGCACCTTCCCTTAAAAAGGTGAACATGACACTCCAACTTAAGCTAAAGAACACTACCAAAGCTAAGGAACTAGGGCTACACTATACAAAAAAGAGAGAGGAAAAAAAGGAAAGAAAAAACAAATTTAAAAGGAAAAAAAGGAAAAAAAGAAGAAGAGAGACATTCAATTCTGCGTGAAAAGATGAGGTGATTGTTCTTGGTAAAAGTAAAAATTGATGAATTAAACTCTCAAATGAAATCTATGGATCTCCTTTCATAAGTAAAATATTTCATGAATGATTTCTCAGTGTTAGACTACCTTACAATTGGTAATTTGAACAAATGCTCGATTATAATTGTCATGGATGTGAGAATATAACAACAATGTTTTAATTATGATTCATTTTCAATGCAAAGACAATCATGGTGTGAATGGAATAGGTGATTGCGTTAGATCTTGATGAATGATTTAGATTTTAAAGATAATTTCCTCTTGAGTTTGAATAAGTTTATCCTGTTGAGATTTATTAAGGGAAGAATATAAGAGAA
>JAOXYD010086728.1:0-12142 GCA_028565735.1 Pinacopodium congolense
AGAACATTTAAGCACTAAAATAGGGTTAAATTAACATCAAATAACATCCAAGAATACTACAAATTTAACCCCTAACATCTCCCTCTCACCTTATTGACTTAATTATGTAAGACCCTAGATCTTCTACAATTTTAGTCACCAAATTTCTCTAGTTGAATAAGAAAGGAATTGATTTGCAATCTCTCGAGCTCATAAACATCTTCCCAACTACATAATTAGTTATAAAGTGATCCTATAGGTAATTAATCAATTAATGAATATCTCTTTTAAACTAATTAATGACCTAATGTTTATCATCTATTAGGCTACCAACTCTCATTATACAACCTAATACTAATTTCCTAACCCAATCTCTTGATTTTAAGTATAGAGTAAGAGCACAAATAACATCACAAACATCTGTCCATTGAAACAATATGATAGAGTTCAACAAAATAATTAAAGAGTAATTCCTGACAAGAATTTTAGGTAAACATAAAGTCAATGAGTTCCCTTACAATCAGATTCTCCATAAAAAATATAGAAAAAGAAGGAAAGGAGAAAACTAGATTAATCTTGATAATCTTTCCCTTTTATACTTGGTGCAGGAAAACTAGAAAGCGAGTTGCTCTTGATGTTTCCCACGGTTGATCTTCTTTTCTTCTTTGGGTAGCCACCACAATTTCTTTTTTCTTTTTCCTCTGTATGTATGTCCTCAAACTTCCTAGGTAGCTCATAAGGTTTCCCACCCTTCTTATATCCAAAAGTAACCTCCTCAACCTAAAAAATACATAAAATTCACGACACTTAAGATCTAATAGATGACTTGGAGCATCCAAAAATTTCTATGATGATCTTGACTTAGTGACTTGCATCCCCATATTCTTCATCTTCTTCTCCTTTGATAGCTTTTCCAATTTTATGCTCTTCTCAGTCTTTTTGGCTTTGACTTTTTCTGTACTGATCGTTTGGGCATGCAATTTTGTGTGGAACTCAACTTCATGAGATCCTTGCACTCCAAATTGATTCCACATCAATTATAATTCCAGAAGTGCAGCTAATTGCTCACCAAATTCACTTATTAGATTACGGAACATAATTTTTTTAATTGGATCAAGACTTCCCAAATGAATGAGTATAAGTAAATGTAAGATAAATACAAACTAATCCAATTTTAACACCTTTGTAGGACAGACCTCAACAGAAAACTAAAGAGTAACAACAACAAGTGATTGAATTTAGTAGCTCCTCATATAAAATTACTAACTCTAGAGATATACTAATATAGAGAAGACAAAATTATTCCACTACCCCTCTTTCCTGCAAACCAGTTACTACCTGAACCACAGAAGATGCTTTTTGACCAATATTTACATAAACACATAGTAAATTTTTCCATTAATGATTAAGAATCGTATCTATGGCTACAATAGTTTTACCCATCTATCTGTCCCTAATAATTGATTCTCACTTAACCGTATGGAAGAGATAGATTTTGATCTATTTTTTTAATAGACTTTTTACAATAATACATATGAAGAATATCATAATGCCTCTGAACTATATGCAAATACAAATATTACACAAATATAGCTGTTTATATTTAGTCTAGCCCCTTTACAATTGGGTTGTCACTTATTTCAACTTCTTTTGATCTTTTCTTAATGCACTCTTTAAGGCATGATATATGACTTTGATATTAGGTGCTAGACATCATAACTTGTTTCTTTAACTCCACAAATTGATTCCCCATTTGTTCAAAGTCCAAAAGTGCATTAAAAGGTTCCCCAAATCCTTACCCAACATGAACAATCATCCATAACAACATAAGCAACATCTTATTTAAGAATTACTTAAATATGCACCCACATCACATGGAATTACCTCTTAAGCCTAAGATAATCATTATAAAATCATGCCTGCTATAATTAAAGTGCTATCACATACCCCCACACTTAAATTGTTGCTTGAACTTATGTAATGAACTAAAAATCCACTAAAAAAAGAAGAAGATTAAGATTCAAAAGTTAATTGAGTAAAAATAAATATCAATCAATACTTCTAAGTTAGCTCATATATCACAATTATTTCATGATAAAAACTTTGTTATCACACATAATCACACTAATCATAAAGAGGCAACCCTTATGTATAATATCAAGTACCTAAGTAGTTTCATATAAATCATCGTGTAAAATCAATCAAGTATATTTAAGATATCAAAACAAAACATAACATATAATTGGAGCATTTTTATTTAGACGTCACCTAGTTTTTTAATGCAAAGTTACACATCATATGGCGCACACCTCAGTTGTTCAGCTAGGATACTCTTTTAGCTTAGTTGAGAGGTCACTTAGCCTTTGGACGTGAAGGTGTATGTCTTGTAGGGTACCCCTTAGTTCCCTTATTAAGTCACCTCACACTAACACCACTCTTTAACTTCAACCTTTTATTTAAAGCTAGTATAGTGTAAACCTTTGCTCACTTTAATTAATCCCATGTGTGTTTCTTTTCAATTTGTAATGTAAATAACTCATTCCAACTAACACAATAATCATATGAAGGGTCCCTAAAAGCATGACATTATACACATGGTCCTTAATAACACATTAAAATCATTCAAAAGTTGAAAAAAAAGGAAAAAGTTAGGATAGAAATCACTTAAGAATTCTTCAATGCTCAAACAATAAAAAATATTGCTAAAATTAAAATATCACAATTAAAAATCAACTCCTAGTTTCAATCATTCTAAGATAAGGACATGCAAGTCATTCCATTGGACTTGTAACAAATCAAGTGTTTGAATAAATTTCATCACATGCTTAAGCTCATCATCTCTCATACACTTAAACCAATTTGTCCTCAATTTGAAGCACATAAACAACTAAAATGCATAAAGTGTGAAAGAGGGAATGAGAACAAAACTCCCCTAAAAATTAAAGTAAACTTATAGGCATGGCTTGAGAAAGTTTATTTCATTCCATATGATTTGAAAATGTTAGAGAAAGGAGATATGAGCTTGTTCCATCTTTGAGTGCAAAGTGAAGTCCATAAGCATATCAACAAACCTACAATCGACAAGATATAGCGTTAAGCTTGTATTTGACTAGTTATCATTAAGAAATTAAAAAAAAGACACTCAAGGACATATTAATGATCAAATTTGCTAAAATAATTACATGAAAATAGAAAAACCTATCTAAGAACATAACATGATAAACTTAAAGTCACTAGCTTGGCAATTTCTCAATCTTAACATTATCAAACAAGGCAAGGGAAAGAGATTGCTTCCCATTCTTTTTAGGGCAATTCTCTAAGATATAGCTTTCTGTGATGGCCATTAGCCTTGCACATTTTTCCTTTGTAATTTTCCAACTCGAGAGTCCCATACTTGTAAATTCCATTAAGTCTTGTGTTTACTCCTAAATAACTTAAACCACACTCAAATCCTCCTCTTTTTAATCTTAACTACCCTTTTCTCTTGCTCTAAATTTAATTTTTTAAAAATAACAATGGGTAGTATTTTCCCTTCTCCCAAGAAGGCATATCTCAAGTGTGGAAGTAAATATTTTAACTTAAGTATGGGTGGTTTCACAATTGAAAAAAGAATTAGGGCATTCTTTATTACTAAAGATTCCTATTGTGATTTCTCACCTAATTCATCCTCCTCCTCAACTTCTCCTTCATATTCAACTTCTTTAACATGATTCACCTCTTACTCCTTCATACACCTTTCACTCAAATATATTTTCATAAAATCACTACTCTCCTTCATATCCTTCACTATCTTGCTCATGCTAAACTCCACTTGCTCATTAACAATCCTAAGGACTAACTTCCCTTCATATACATCCACCAGTACTCTTCTGCTATTCATGAATTTTCTACCAAGAATCAATGGACATTTTGAGTTCTCATTGAAATCTAACACCTCGAAGTCCATTTGAATGATGAGTTTATCCTCTTTAATTGGCACATCTTCTACCACTCCAAATGACTTCTTTATTAATTAGTACACCAACAAATGGTTTCCATTGCATTAGTGAAAATTCAATCACCTCGATTTTCAATTTAAAATTAGAAAGAATTTCTCATTGATAGCAAAAGATTATCCATTAAATGGGGGAAATCTTATTTCAATTAACAAGCTTAAAAAATTATGGCCCTACTCTCGGGTTTATGTTGCCTCACCCCAATTTACTTAAAATGGAAAAGGCATTAATTTAATATTTATCCTTATATCACATAAGCATTTAGAGAATTCAAGATTACCAAAAACATGATGGATAATAAAACTACCTATATCTTGAAATTTGGATGGCATATGGCTATTAATGATGGAAGCACAACTTTCTATTAAGGACGTTATTTTATTGTCATCTTAAGTCCACTTATTGGTTAAGATATTCTTGAGGAACTTAAAGTACATAGGCATATTCTCCAAAGCTTCAACAAACAACAAGTTGATTTGCATTTTCTTAAGCTCCATTAATAATTAGCAAGTTTTGAATCCATTTGATTATTCTTTATCCTTTATGAAAAAGGAATTTTTGGCTTGTAAGGTGGTGGTGGCACATAAGGCTTCTCCTTAACCTTCTCTTCTTCTTTATCTTTTTTTGATTCCTTAGAGCTTTCGACCTTCTGCATTGATTCCTCTAGTTGCTTACCATTTTAAAGTGTAATTGCCTTCATATGGTCCCTTAAATTATCTTTTATAGTGCTTCAGAGACTCCTTACACTTCTTAATGATAATACATTGGCAAGTTATCCAACATGAACCTCCAAGTTATGGATGGAATAAGCATGATTTTCACTATTTGATTGAATTTGGCTTACATCCTCTTTTAATCTTCCTCTTAAATAGTAAACTTAAAGCCCAAAACATCCATCAAACTTTCCATCTTTAACTCTAAGGAACCAAGTCAATCTTGTTGAAAATTCGGTGGGACTTGTCCTCTCACTATAGTGGCCCCATGTAATTGACTTGATCTACACCATTAGTATCTATCATGAAGTAATCAGTTGTACCATGGCTATCTTGCCCACATCGCTCTCACTAATATTGCATGGCCTTGATTGAAGAAGAAGAAGTGACTTGAAAATTGCTTAATTACTTGGTGAGGGTTGATATTCATTCTTGGAGTGCTATCACCGATCGATGGGTCTCTTCCCCTTTTTCTTCTTTAAAATTTATTGCTTACTCCTCTCATTTGTTCACAAATAACAAATGTTTGCCATCTCTTCTAATAGGTCATGAGCTACATCAATTGTTTTTCTCTTCAAGGAAACTCTAGTTGCTGCGTTTATGATTTCTCTTGTTTGTTGATTTCCTCTATTATAGAATGTTTATAAGAGGAACTCCTTTGGCAAATTATTGTTTGGACATCTTCTTTGTAGCTCCTTATGTAGCATCCCACTCTCATAAGACACCTACCCGTCATTCTAATGAATATTCAAGTAAATACCCTACAAAGGTGGCATGCTAGAGCAATTACAGTAGGCATCATGCAACATAATCAAAAGAAACATAAACACCAAAACTCATGTTTCATTAAAACAAATTCCATTTATACATCATCATAAACTATACATAAGCAGCAAACAGAACAAAAATATGCTCTCTAGATTTTTTGAGACATCAGCTGACCAACCTCTGAACCATGATAAGTCTATAAGTACATAGTTCTCAATCTCTCTACATTGTCTTAATCTGGGAGTCGAGCTCCCTCCGACCTAAAATGTTGAGTGGGGTGAGTTTTTGGGAAAAAAATTAATGAGTGGCCATCATCGATGTGCTCAATCTATCCACACATAAGCATATAACACAAAACAAATCACATAATCATAACAATTAGAATCACATTTTTCATGTGTTTAGCATATCAAAGTATGATTATACAATGGTATTCTATCATGCAAGAAGACAATTACAATTGCACATGGGACTCGATTTTCTTTTTCTTTTGTTGTGACTTTATGTCATTTACTGTCCCATATCAGTAGCTGATGTTGGGCTCATTCACAATTATGCATGTGAAATGACTTTCTGAGCAGTGGATTCCTATATAAATATAGGAATAAGTTTAGTACACCTTAAACCTTTCTCATGCTTCATACATAGACTTCCCCTCACTTTGTTAAAGGTTAGTGATCTCCTTGATATTTCTAATGGTTTTTGTGAATGGAAAATTCTTGGATAAGAATGCTTAAATAAACTGCTCCAATATTGTGATGTTTTTTAGGTTGAAAGAGTTCAACCATGTCGTGGCTTGACCATTCAAAGTGAATGGGAATGGTCTCATCTTTGTAGAATCTTTCGACACCTGATTATACTAAAATGTGTCACAAATCTCTAAAAAATTAGCTAGATGTGTGTCAGGGTTTTCATTAGAAACATTGTTAAACCAAAGAGGTTCCAATCATGTGTTTTGATGATGACAAAACATAATTACTACTAATTTTTGAGTTTTTTCTTTATTAGAAAGATAGGTAAATGTAATTGATGGAATGATGTGTTGAATCCTAAGCTAGAAGCGTCTTTATAAAGAAAATGAAGAATGGAACATGTTTTGATCGGTTTAGGAAAGTGTCTTAGAATGTAGATTTCATAAACTTAATCTTTATGAATGCTTGAATATAGGCTCATATTTGGATGTTATATTTGCATTAACAGTTGCATATAGGATTTCAATTATGGTTTTAATGCTTAATTGAATTTTTGTATATGCATTGACATGTTAGGAATTGGTTTAGAATGTCAAATTAATATAAAAGTACACAATCAAGAGCCAATCTGATTATTTGTGTTAAGGTAACTCTTGATGTGTCTAAAGGTTTTGAAATGTTGTTTATGCATGTTTGAATTTGTTTTAAACTAATTAATATGTGAATTGTAGTTCATGGAAGGCTTAATAAATGCTTGAAAAGTTTTAAAGTAATTTAAGAATAAAAAGTTTTCATAATCAAGGCTAATTATCATATTTTGAATCAGTTGAATGTTTTTGATAATTTAAAAAGCCTTGATATATGTATTAAAAATTTATTAAAGTTGTAATTGATGTTAGGAATTTGTTTGGAGTTTTTTAGATTTGGTTTAAGTCCCTTTTTTGTGTTTTTCTTGGATTTAAGTGGTGGGATTCAAATAGAACCATTTATGTCAATGCAATCCCAAGGTCAAGTCCCATCATAACATAACAACTAGTTTTCTAAGTTGATCTACTTTCGATTTTTAACAACTTTTTGACCTTTTAATTATTATTTCTCAACACCAACAGCTCTATTAACTCCTTAACACTATATATATGCAAATTTATCATAGATTTGAGCTAAAAATATTCAAAATTAACAATTTTTTTTTCTTGTTGCTTTTCCTTCAATCTTGGTTTTTTTGATTTAAGATCATTTTTGGTGTTACAAAATCATGTTTTCATATTTTTTAGATACTCATAATTTTCCTTAAGCTTCATAAATCATACATTTGAATTTTTTAGTGTTTACTTCATTTATTTCAAACTCATAAATGCAAACACATTGAAACTGTCTCTATTTTTATTTCACTCTAGTCCTCTTAGAGTTTTAGTGTTCAAATATATTTTTAGTGCTTCAAATTATCGTTAAAAGCTTTTTTGTTAAGAGTGTACTAGATCTTTAACTTAAATTTTTAAGCACTCAAAATGTTATACGAAGCTCTAAGAACAAAAATTACTCAAAACTGTTTACTTTTTGTAACATATTCTTTACACTTGATGTTTCTTGTTTCAAATATGATTTTTATGCTTAGAAATTCCACTAATCTATTGTAGTTGTGTTTCTATATCTTCCAAGAAGTTTTGTGACCTGGTTTTGTGTTTTTAGAAGGTTATAAACATTTGTTTATAGGGCTAGAAGTTCGATAGAACATATTTGAGAGCTCATGCATGTTTTTATTTTGTTTTTGATATTATCCTTCTATTTCATGCTTTAATTTTTTCTTTATTATTTCAATCTATTTCTAAGTAATTGAGTATGGTTCCAATAGGTTTATTGCATTTATTTTATATGATTTAAAAGTTCTAAATTGTTAATTATATAGGCTGTAACATATATGCTATAGATTTTGATAGATTGTTTATTAATGTGTTAATATGATTTTATTACATCAATCAATTTGTGATATATTGAATTGTTAAGAAGTTTGTTATATTGTTTTTTATTCCCTAAAAATTGCATAATGTTTCTATTGTTTGAGCTTTAAAAAAAAAACCACTACAACGTGTTTTGATTGCTTTATCTAGGCATTTTGTTTATGTTAATTAGTGATTATGGTAGAGGCTACTTTTACCTTTAAAATAGAGCTTATAGGTTGCTCTTCACCTAAGTTAAAGAATATTTTAATGGTATTAATTTTGCAATGTGAATTGGATTGTTTTATGCCATTGAATGAGTATTAAGGAATGCATAATTAATAAACATTGTCTTGATTGCATTTGGGCCCTTATCTTGCATTGTTTTTTTGTCATGGTTTTGTTAAGCTATATAAGCTTGTGTTGAGGCTCAAAGGAGCTAGATTTAGGGGCTATCAGTAAAGGGTTATTCTTCAATCATATAAATGAAGATTGTAAGAGTTACTCTTCACCTATTAGAAAGTAAGATTGTTGGGTTCATCTTGACCCTTGTAAATTAAGATTATATTAGATTTCTCTTGACCCCTAATAAATAAGACTATATTAGTTCGTCTTAACCCTTGTAAACAAGATTGTTGTAAAGATTACTCTTCACTTTAATAATATTATTTTTATAGAAAGTTCCAACAAGTAGTTAGAGAAAGGACATAGTTTATGATTGACGTAGGTGAACTTCGATTAATCTTGATGTTCCTCTCTTTCCCTATCATGTTTACAATTATAAAATTGTGTTTTTTTATTGATTAAATTTGATAGAATTTTCATAAGTATAAGATATCATTATAGGTTGAATTCTAGTTTAGGAATTACATATAGTTTAAATTTAATTAGGTGGTTTAGATTTCTTTGTTTAAGAAAGAAAATTTTAAGTATCCAATTCAACCCCCCTCTTAAAGGCCATAAGGCTTAGACAAACCATAGAATTGCACATTTATTTGAAACATGCTTAACAAATTTGAATTTATCTAAATGTTGTTGGCTTCGACAGGAGGCCTTATTATCCCTTGATAATTGGCCTTCAAACTTGGCCTCATGAAATCCATAATTTTCCTTTTTTCCCTACCTTGCTCTCCTTCTTCAACTATTGTTTTTTGTATAGCTTCTTGGTTCTTCGCTATTCTTATCTCCCTTTCTTGTCTTATAATATCTAAAACCTCTTTATTGACTAGCATACTTAAGCTTCTGGAGCTCCTTGTATTCATACAATTGCAATTACACAAGGCCGAGTATAAATTTCCTTAAATAAAAATTATTCAAATCAAATAAGATGCTAAGACTACTAATCCCCTAAAACTTGTTGCTAAGCTCGAATAAGATGCTAAGCTCCTTGTATTCATACAACAACTAAAAACTTGTTCATGAATTGCTTTTATGTTATACTGTAAGTATAAAAATTATAAATTTGTAGTGTAATAGATATCACCCCATAGGGATTAGGATTAATCACCTAAGAACTTGGGGTACACTTTTTTTAAGGCATAAATTAAAATAGCGATAATTGAAATTAACTAAACTAGAACATTCAAAATTTAACACTAGGAATAACTTGTATCCATATTTCATCTCCCTCTTACCTTATTGATTCAATTATGTAAGACCCAAGATGTTCTACAGTTTTAGTCACCCTCTCTTAAGGTGTAACTAAGTTTCCCTAATTGAATAAGAAAGAAATTAATTTGCAATCTCTTGATCTCTTAAAACTCTTCCCAACTACCCAGCTAGTTATGAAGCAATCCTATAGGTAATAAATAAATTAATTAAGATCTCTCTTTAACTAATTATTGATTTGGTGTTTATGGGTTAATTAGGTTGCCAACTATCATTGTGTAACCTAATACTAATGTTATAACCCAATCTCTCAATTTCAAGTAAGGAGTAAGAATAATAAACATAAAAAACATGCCTAAATTGAATTAATAAGATAGAGTTCAAAAAAATAGTTCAATCGTAATTCCTAACAATAAGTTTAGCTACATATAATGTCAATAAGTTCCCTAACAATTAGATTCTCCTTTAAAAAAAAAGGTAGAAAAGGAAGGAAACAAGAAAACAAGATGAAACTTTATAATCCTTCTCTTCTATCATTGATGTAAGAAATTTGGAAAGTATGTTGCTCTTAATGTTTCCCAATATTGATATTGTTTCCTCCTTTGGGTATCCATTAAACTTTTTTTTCCCTCTCTAGTTATGTCCTCAAACATTTTCTTAGTGTCTTATAGGGTTTCCCATCCATCATATATATAAAAGTAGAATCCTAGACCTCAAAATTATGTAAAATTTGCGTAACATAAGATTTGATAGATGTCATGATCAGGGCTTAAAGGATCCAAAAATCTCTATCACATTCATGAATTGCATCCCTAAATTCTTCATCTTCTTCTCCTCTAATAGATTTTCCAACTTTTGCTTTTACTCGGTCATTTTACTATAAATTCTTCTCCACTCGTCCTTTAGGCATGAGATTTTGTTTGGAACTCAATATCATGATGCTTGAACAAATTGATTCCATATCAATTCTAACTCTAGAATGGCATGTAATTTCTCACCAATTTTACCTATAGTTAAATTGTCAGTTATTTTAGCTTCTTTTAATCTTATCGTAATTCATTCTTCAAGGGATTTGGGTTAAGCAAACCTTTATAAATCTTGTTATTCCTCTCTTTCACTATACCCTTTATATTTATGCAATTGTGTTTGTTTATAATTATTTAATTTGATTGAATTTGAATAAGTATAACATATCATTTTAGGTTGAATTTTTGTTTAAGGATTACATATAGTTTAAATATGATTAGGTGGTTTAGATTGCATAGTTTAAGTAAAAAAATTTTAAATATCCAATTTAACCCCCTTCTTAATCTCTTGGATGCCACTAGACTTACACAAACCATAGAATTGCACATTTGTTTGAATCATGTTTAACAAAGCTGAGTTTATCTAAAATTTGTTAGCATGGATAAGAGGCCTTATTATCTCTTGTTGATTAGCATTTAAACCTGGCCTAATGAAATTTACAAGTGTCTATTTGTCACCTCTTTGCTCTCCTTCTTTAGCTATTGTTTTTTGTATAGCTTCTTGGCGCTTTGCTTTTCTTATCTCCCTTTCTTATCTTGTAATATCCAAAATATCTTTATTGACTAGCTTTCTAATATAGGTCAAATTGATATGATTTTCATGGTTAATTTGTTGAATTATGACCCATAATTCAGTGTTTAATTGTTTAATTGATGCTCTATTATGTTTGATTTGTAGAATGGAGCCTAATGATGAAGATTGGATCGAAAACATCAAGAACACCTCTTGGTTCTGCCCATTAACAGCACCATGTAAGGGTGCCGTTGTCTGATGATCTAGGGTTCCATTATAGTCCGAACGAAACTCAGACAGCTCAGAACAGATCCCCATGAAGTGGATCCCTTTTCTTAAAAAATATGCTACCTACATCTGGTACTCCGAATAATGCAGAAATCGAGGCACGAGTAAGATGGATAGGAATACCTCTAACCGTAGACCGTATCTTAATAGTGTCGGTCTCGTCCTTTTCTTCAATATTAGTAAAAAATTCCCGAATCAAGTCAGGATACAACGGACCGGCAAATGTAACAATAGCCTCCCATCCAAAGGTCCTAAAAGCTCCAGATATATTGAAAAAGGCCTTAAGCTCAGGATGGATGGGATGCTCAACAATGAATTCATTCCCTTGATGAGCCTCGAACTAGTCAAAATTCTCTTGACTATTGAACCATACTGGATCAAAAGCCAATCCCTTTCTCCTAGGCGCCATGTGATTGTAATCTATTCAAATAATAAGCAAAAATATGTCAGAAATTTATACAAAAATTAAGAAAATTTTTCAGCAAGAGTCGCCAGAATATTCCCTTTTGACCAGAATATTTTTGATTTTTTGACGACGATTAATCCGAATAAAATTGGTACCAAACTAAAGCTAATGAAATTTCTAACACAATGGTACCAAAATCTAAGCAAATAGAGGCCTA
>JAOXYD010086748.1:0-12141 GCA_028565735.1 Pinacopodium congolense
GTGAAATAAAAATACCCTTGTCTGTCCACATTATAGGGGTTATAATGCATCAAATTCACTATCAAAATCATATCAATTTTGACCCCTATCATTTATCTAGTTATGATATAAAGATTTCAAGTCTTTTTTATTGGGTTGATTCCTAGATATGCTCTCATGTATTAGCTCACAAATCATCAATCTCAAATCATTCTTAGCTTATTGTTGTTAGGAAAACGTGAATATTGTTTTAAATAAGTCAAATTAAACAAAGGGTAATTAGATTATGTTATTAATTTAGGGGTATAAGGGTTGTTCAGTCATCACCCCAATCGTACCATTCAATTTCAAGCTCATATCACTTGCAATATTACCAGTGGTTTTGTTGTCACATCTTCTTGATGACTAAAAGCAAACACCAAAAGGTGTCCTAACACAAAAAAAAATCACAATAAAAATTTCAAACATAAATATTAAATAAAATCATTAAAATAAATGAAAAAAAATGAATAGAAAAAAACACAAAAAGATAAACCTCTAAAATAATTGACATTGATATATTCCCACCATCACTAGATATAATCTTTGAGAACAACAAAAAAAACTTGTTGTAGTCCATCTAGGTTAACTAAATAAAATTCAATTCAATATTTAAACACACAAATTCAACATTAAGTTGAAGACTAATTTATTAAAAAGTGCATTGGTCAACAAGTGGTATAATGGATTCAAATGAGTCTGGATGTTGATCCCATAAGGAATATACTTTAAGTATATGCTAAATTAGATTACAATTATCTAGAGAATACAAATTGATTGATTTATCAAATTAAAGAAATTTAAATAACATAAATGCTTCTAATAGAATTCAATAGAGACAAGAACACAATTAAGGACTACCTGAGTGAATTAATTGGCTAAGGTTCAAGATTTCAATGATTTAATTGAGTTAGTTAAAGGTTATGATGCATGTCTAGGGTATCCTCACAAAATTAAGACATAGCCATGGTTAATTCAATATCTTTCCTCTATTAATCGTATCTTAAAGATTGATTATTCATCAAATTTAGGTAATAGGCTTAAAGATTATAAATATTAAACATAAAATTCCTTATTTTAAGATCAACACCGTCAAAATTAACTAGAGTTTGGCCATTCACTAATTTTAACCATTTTTTTATTGATTTTTTTCCAAAAATTAAGGTATATTTTGCAATCCTTAGTTATCTGTGACTCTTTCCTCAGTGGCCAACTTATAAAGGAGGAATAAGCATTGAAATAGTAAAGATCAACTCACAAACATGCGTAAAAACTCAATTAAAGCACCTAATAATCTTACCTTAGCTAAAAATTAAATTAATATCATATATTAAATGAAGAACACAAGATATAGAACTTGAACAACATATCCTTTAATAATCCAATAAAAGAGTTAGATACAATGTATTCAAAAGTTTATAATGAATCAGGTCATATCCCCAGATGGCCTCTAACTCTTAATCATGCTTTTTGACCTTTATAATCCTTAAAATTTTAAGCATGAATCTTCAATGCAAAAGATTAAAATATAAAGACATAACTAAAACCTAACCTAAAGAGAGAAATATGAAAAAATGATGAAAGTGGCAAAATTATATTGTAAAAACTTATGCTCCAGTTGCTTAGGATTCCTTTTATATGTCTTGATTAAGGTTGTTGTATTTTAGAAGTAAGTTACTTTAGAAATTATCAAGAATTTGGCTAGAAAATTGTGTTTATGGATAACAACGAGGCTTAAAATAGGGCATCAATAGCAACATTTATGACTCAGGTTTTTCTTATGTATATAGACTGGATTTCAATGTGGAGTGCTAGAGAAAAATGGCATCGTATTAGACTCGCATTCAACTCCACTATGAAACGGTGGTCTGCATAGTATCATCAATAGTGCCATTTATGAACAACGCTGATCCCTTAAAAATGTTCTAAATATGAATCTTTTTACGACAATCCTTAATTTTATGTATTAACCAATAATAAACCAAAATTAAACAATATAACATCGAAATGAGGTAAAATTCACATCAAAATATGTCTAGTTATATCCAAAAACATTATAAAATATACCTCAATCAATCTTAAGGAAATAAACACATAAATTAAAGAGATAAGGAAGAGAAAGGAAAATCGATTTGTAGTGGTTCGATGCATAATCCATTCCTACATCCACTCTATAGCCACTTTTTCATTAGTAAAGATCAACCCTTTTATACAACTATCTTCTTCATAGGTAAACACCAACCCTTTTATAAGCACAGTCTTTCTTCATAAATGAAAGTTAACCTTTACAACTTCAATATGAATAAGCACAACAACCAAATAAAACTCAAAAGATCTCACTTAATCAAACAAAGAATTTAGAAACGTCTCCTAAGCACTTAAAAATGAATTCATAAAAATACTTCAAGAACACTCTCAATAACCACTTAGTTTTCTCAACTTAAATTCATTTGATTTACTATAACTCACTTGATTCAATCCAATGCGTAAATAAAATCTAAACTTCCCTTTTTTATAGTGAAAAAAAAATATCCAACCATCGATCTATAGCTATTGGAATGCATTAAAAATTATTAACCATAAAAATTCCCATTTAAAACTAGCTATTATATACAAATTTAGCATCCATTGGTTGACCACTTAAGGCCACTAGTAGACCCGTCATCTTAGAAATATTATTTACACTGGAAACACTAATTTTTTATAAATCAGTCCCTAATATTTTTTAACATATACTTACGAAAATTTCCTATTGGTTGACCGCTAACCCTACCATTAATTGATCAATCTCTCTAAGAAATGGTTTTTACAATTTTTATCACTTTCTAACATAGCCAAACTTCCTAAAACATAACCCAACATTTTTTTTAAACAAATTTTAAAACACACACACACACACATACACACTTCAAACTAGTCTACTAAAGATTTTCATATATTAAAATCATTTTTAAAAAAATTTCCCCACACATGGCCTCTCAATTATGCATCCTATAAGAAACGTGTTTAGAAATAAATAGATCATGCTTATTTTAAGCACTTAAATGCTTTAGGAAGATCAAGATAAGACTTATAAAAATATTATAAATCATTACCTATTTAAAAATATTACCTTGATCTTTGAGCATTCTCTTTTATACTTATTCTTCATGTAAAACCACTGTAGCCCTAATGGCTCCAAATTATATCTTTCAACACCTTTTCTCATCCTTATCTTTCTAATACATAAAAAATAATAAAACCATTATTAAAAAAGTTTTTTTCACCATTAAAACCTAAGTGTAATCTCCCTTGGTTCAACATATAGTAATGAATCTTGGACTAAGATCATAAGTGAGCATTTGTGTCATCATCTTAACATGGATACACAGATGTTTCATTTTCTAGATATTAATCCAAAGGCAAGTTTCATGCCTTCACATATGATATTCAATCTGGACTTAGAGATCAAAATTACCAAGGTGGGAATAGGCAAAACATCTATACAAAGATACTTGATAACACGCAAATGCATTAACATTTGTTTAGACCTCAAGTTAGACATACTTCCATGACACATGCTTACTCCTTTTGTATGCATTAATACAAACTAAAATGCATGCTATATATGTTTAGAACTACCACATCTTACCAATACATAAAGAGAGTGCTTAATTTTTATGACATTTAAAGAAGACCTAGAAATGCATATATTCATGAAAACCATAAGTCTCACTATCATAAAACAAATTCAAACAACACATATGACATGATGTCATTTTTGTGGCTATTGTAGGCATATTAACAAGTTTTTGTATTTTTAAACAAAAACAGATAAGAAAATTCTTAAGAAAACAGTTGGAAAAAAGCTAATAGTTAAAGAACCAAGTTAATTTGGGTACCTAAAGTACATGGTTTTCTTTGTTTTACATGACTTTAAGTGAAAGAGAAAATGATATGGGGATAGTGGATGTTCAAGATAAATGGCTAATTATGCATTGCAATTCATATCTCTTATAGACAAAATTATTAATATGTCCTATCTAAAGAAATGCTAAGTGCAAGACAATTGACGATGACAAAATTGAGAACAAAGATCACATTATAATTGACAATGTACTTTTGGTTGAAAGATTAAAATATAAATTTTTAAATGTTAGTTAACTACCTAAAAAAGAATATAAAATATGCTTTGAGTGAGAATTGAGCATTATTTCAATAATTTTGATAATAGCATTTTATTTTTAGATAAGAAAGGATGTAAATTTATATAATTGATCTTAATACCCCCTTTAACTAAAATATGTAGCGTTTGATGTAAATAAATGAAGATTTATAGATTTGGCATTAGAGAATTAGACAACCAAACATGGATCTCATTTCTAGCCTCAACTCTAAAAACCTTGTTAATGAATTTTTTAATATCAAATTTAAGAATGACAAAGCATGTGGATCTTGTCAAATGAGAAGTTAAAGATTTCATTCAAAAGCAAAATGTTGGTAACATTCACTAGAATCTTACAATTACTTCATATGGATTTATATGGTCTTATAAGAGTTTCTAATTTGGGTGGTAAATTCTATACATTTATTATAGTATATGATTTTAGTTTATTTGCATATTTCTTAGTCTTGGTAAATAGGGATGAATGTTTAGGCGCGTTTATTATGTTTTTCAAGAGAGTTAGAAAAATAGAAAAAGAAACTATTAAGTTTAAAGCCTTTTGTCAAGATAATGGTATCTTTCACATCTTCTCTACTCCTAAAACCTATAATAACACTTATTTGTTGAAAAGAAAAAATAGAACATTACAAGACATGGCTAAAACAATGATAAATTAGTATGATCTTCCAAAATATTTCTAGATGGAAGCCATTGCAACTGCAAATAACATTTTTAATAGAGTTCACATAAGACCAAATATGAATATAAAATTATTTGAATACTAGAGATAACTTAAGAAATTTTAAACTTCATATTGAATGAAGAGTTCTTGGTTATTCTTTAACTAGAAAATTTTATAGAGTGTTTAGTAAGAAAAAGGCCTGTTACTAAAGAATCTATATATGTTATCTTTAATGAATTTAATCCTTCTAATATGAAGAAAAATTTCAAAGTTGATGATGTATCCCAGGATTTGGAGAAATTAATCAATGAAGAAACAAGGATGATTACCAACACACCTTACACAAACCAAGCAAGCATGTTGTTGAACTAAGTCAGGGAAATAAAAATGATAAGGAACTTCTAAGAGACCAGAAATTCAAGAAGGATTACCATTTAAATAAAAAAAATCCTAGGTGATATTCATCAAGGTTTAGTTACTAGGTCTCTTCTTAAAAATATATCTCAAATCTTAATTTTATTTCTAAATTAAGTGTAAAATTAGAGAAGAAGCCCTTAATGACAAAATTTGGGTTCGTGCTATGAATGAAGAATTAAAACAATTTAGGATAAGTAAAGTGTGGAATTTAATACCTAGGTATAGAGATCATCAAATCATATACCTAAAGTGTGTGTATAAAATAAACTAGATGATTTAGTACCATAATGTAAAAAAATTAAATTGAGACTTGAAAGATGCAATTAAGAAGAGGAAACGTATTTTAAAGAACATTTTTCACCAATAATTTGGTTAGAAGCAGTTATATTATTATTTGGATTTGCATTATCCATGGTTTTTAAATTGTTTCAAATGGATATTATAAGTGTATTTTAGATAGGTGTATTTAAGACGAAGTTAATGTTGATCAACCTTCCAAATATGAAAAACATGATGTTGAAAACCATGTTTATGAATTCTTTAAACTCTTTTATGATTGAAAATAAGCTCAAAGACCTTGGTATGAAAGTTAAATGCACCTTTTTTTAAAAAATTACTTTTTTTAATGGTCAAGTTTGTGGCTCCTATATGCCACCAAAGAAGGAAGCTAAATTAAACATAACTAAAATTTTCCAAGGTTTTTAATAGTTCAAAATTTCACTCTAAAACAATTTTAATATAATAAGAAAATTATAAATATGTATTTTAAATATGTTGGCACTTTATGGTACATAAGAAGAGATTGAATTAGATGACTGTAAAGTTTTATTAATTTTTTGCTTTACTTAAAAAATCACTTTTTAATGCAATGGGAAAAGCAACAATATAATTCAACGTACCTAAAATTGAAAAAAAACTTATAAAATAAAGAGATAGGAAAAAAAGAAAGGTAAACTAAATTTATAGTGATTTGGAGAATAACTCTTACCTTTGTTTACTCTCTAACCATTCACTAGAAATTTCACTACAATCTTCATTCACAAATAGAAAGCAACCCTTAAACAAAATCTTTCTTCACATGTAAAGAGTAACTCTTAGAACAATTTTCCTTTGTAGTGAAAGGTAACCCTTACAATAAAGTGAAATCTTCCTTTCAATTAGTAAAGAGTAACACTTACAACACATTTACGTCTTCCTTTCAATGGAAAAAGAAGTAACCCTCCCAACTTAATTTCCTCAAGCCCACAATGAAATACACTTAAAATGTATCTTACTTTACCAATAAAAGTGTTTAAGATTAATCATAAA
Organism: Pinacopodium congolense; assembly: GCA_028565735.1. Lineage (NCBI taxonomy): Eukaryota > Viridiplantae > Streptophyta > Magnoliopsida > Malpighiales > Erythroxylaceae > Pinacopodium > Pinacopodium congolense. The sequence continues at coordinate 6,570 of JAOXYD010086748.1, forward strand.
TAAACACATTGCCAAATGAAATAAATATCACAACCACACACTCCAAAATCACTTCTCTCAATAAATTTTATCACTAAACAAAAATTGATTCAATGAAATTCAATAGGATGTTTTATACTTATCCTAAAAGACCTATTTATAAGTGAAAATCCACTAAGTAGCCATATGTATACAGTTGGCTTGCATTAAAAATCATTAATCACATTTTCCCACTAATTATGCAATGGAACGGTAAATCATTATGGTACACTAGTTGACTAATGCATGAGATTTTTTGACCAATTGTACATTTAATGTTCACTATTTAACTAATTTGATTCTAATTGTCAGCTAATCCCTGTAAAAATCACATATTGATTGATTACTCACCCTAGCATTGGTCGATCAATCTCTCCAAAAACTAGTTTTTAACACTTCCAATACTTTTCCTAATACATCCAAACTTACCTAAATAATTTTTTTTTCACAAATCTTAACTGAAGCACACCTCAAACAAGTTCCTTAAAAGATTTTAATGTATCACAAGGATTATTTAAACATTTATCCAAAAATTTTCCTTTTGATTAGTCAACCTATATGCATATTACTTAAGAGTATCTATACATTTGCATAAATTGTTTACTTAAACACTTAAAGATGATAAATGTAAGACCTAAAATAAAACTTACATAGCATAAACTATTTAAAATCACTATCTTGATCCTTGAGCTTTCATTCAACACTTTGATTTTCATATATCATCACCTTAGCTTTAACTACTCTAATTTGTTTCTTTACTTCCTTTTATTAATGTTACCTTTCTAATAAATAAAAAATGATAAAAATGTCAGAAATAAAGTCGTTTTGTCATCTTTAAAACATAGGTGAAATTGTTTGAAACATGGTACATATTTTATGAAATTTTTTCAAAGATTGTTAAATGAGAAAGGTTTTACTATTAGAAATGACCATGGTAAAGAATTTAAGAATGAATTGTTTGAAACATTTTCTAATGAAATTTCATTTTTCAAAATTTTTATAGACCTCGAACCCCTCATCAAAATAACGTTGTTAAGGGGAAAAACAAGACTTTACAAGAAATGGCTATGACTAAAATTAATGAGTATGACTTGTTAGTTTATCGTAAACTACCAAATAATAATACCAAACTAACCTTACAATGCAGTAGGTCGCAAGCTAAGCTATAACCATAAGGATCTAGAATCCTAATGCTAAAACACCTTGAAGTGATGAAAGCGAAATAAGCTAAGATGCAATAAATGTAAATAGAGAGACAAACACAAAGAAAAGATAGAAAAGGTTAATAACAATAGCAAAGAAATAGGTTGGAGATATCTTTGGGGTTTCGGAATGATCATTGATCATCAAATCTAAATAAGTGGTGCTCTGGTTATGATGTTAGCCTATAGGCTCGAATAAGTTCTCAAACCCTCAGTTCTTCTAAATCAGACAAATCTAACGAGCTCTAGAAATGCCAGTATCTCCACTATAACCTAAAATAAGCTTTCTAAGTTCATTAAGTACTAAGGAAGGACTAACTTAGGTCATCTGCTAACAAGCTTAAGAGATGTAACCTAAAGGCATGAGACCTTCGCTTAGTTGATTAAGTATCCTAATGAATCCAATTAACCTATTGCTACCTCTGGGAATAGCTATGGACTATTACATGTCATACACTCAACCCTAGCTTTTGGATAAGAAAGTTACCTAAAGGGTGATCAAGCCTAGAAACAACTTTTAATTCTTAACATTTAACCTAAGTCTCAAACCAACCTAAACCTAAAAGCATCAAATTAAGCACAAGTTCAACTTCAATCTTATTACTATCATCCCTTTATCCCTTTAATATCTTCAAACACCTAAGAAGACTTTCCACACATGTTTAAATTGAACCACATAAACATTAAATAAGTAAAACTCATATCTAAATTAAGAAAATCGAAGCTAGAAAGTATGAAATTAGTATTGAAAAACATAATTCAACACTTAATCTAAGGCAAATTTGAGCTAATTATCAACTAATCACAGCCTTATTAATAAAGCAAAAACTAATTACACTAATTTGGAAATTCCAGCACACCTAAAACATGATAAAACCTAAAATTAGACACATTCTAACCTAAGAACTTGCATAAATCCAATTCTAAATTAAAGCCCAATAAAAAAAATTAACAATAAATCAAAAACCCATAAAATCAACCATTAAACCATCAAAATCCAACCTAGACAACACAATATTCAGCTAACGAAATCAAGTTCAAGGTTAAAGAATGTAGAAACAAACTTCTATTGATATATATATATATATATGAATCCAAACATTATCCAATAATCAAACTACTTACTCAATGTCTAAAAACATAATAGTTTGAACTTCCCTTTATTCCTTCCTAGACACAAAACAAATCAAAGAAACTAGTAAAACACTGAAAGTGAATAAACCACAAACAATTTACAAAAATAATAAAAGCACACAAACAAAATGATACGTCTAGGGTGCCTCCTAACAATTTTTTTTTATGGTCATAAACTTGACCCTTGTTTGTTCACACCTCATCTCACATCTAAAGGAGCCTTGAACTGCACATGTATATAGCACAATGAGTCAGCTACATCCACCCTTGCAAGTAGCTCATAATCATCTTGATATTGCCTATCCTCAGATATGTTAAACATAATGACCTGTGCCTTAAACTCCATAGTCTACTCCTCCTTATTGACATCAATGACTACAATGGATGTCTTAAAAACTGGTCTTCCGAACAAAATAGAAGACTCTTCATCTGTTATGTCCACTATATAGAAGTCTGCAGGGAATAAAAGGTGTTGAACCTTCACTAAGACATCCTCAAAGACCCCCTTGGGGTAAATGTTAGAGCCATTTACTAAGCACAGAGAAAGACGAGTAGCTTTTAGAGATCCTAACTTAAGATTTTGCAAAATAGATAATGGCATGACATTAACAAAAGCTCCTAAATCTAACATGCATAATCAAACGTCTTGTTATTTAATATGCAGGGTATAGTTAAGATACAAGGATTTCCATGTTTTGGTTAAACTCGCCCTAGTAGAACTCCTAAAACTTCTACCCCCAAACTTTTCTTTAGCTTTATCCTCCTTCCTTTTCTGCATGCTCCACTCCTTCAAAAATTTCTCAATGTTGCAAAAAATGTTCAAGATCTCTTACTTTTTCTCCTTCTTCTCTTCTTGCGTCTCTTTCCCCTTTTGCTTCTCTTTCAGCTCCATCATTTCTAGAACTCCCTTATTTTCCTCTTACGTCTTCTTTAGTTTCACTTCTTCTCTCCTTGCCAACCCGTTAGGAAAAGGAGCATGAATATGGTAAGGAATAGTATAGGTTGGACCACATGCTTGAAGATGTGTCGAACACTCTTTTGTTTCCAACTCCTTCTTTTCTTCTCACCTTGCACTCCTCATGAAGATGGTAGACATGTTCTCTCTTAGATTCCTCTTCGGTTGATTAGGAAGTTGACTGGAGACTTGAGTTTGCAACTTTCAAACAATTTATTCAAGCTGACTTATCTAGGTCTCCAAATTCTTGATGCTACTCCTCGTCTTCTATTAAAATTGCAAAGTACTGGTTGCCAAAATTTTCACAATCTCATCTAATGAGATACCTACAGCTTGTGGTTGTGGGGGTGGAGGAGGTCGTGGTTGCTATTGCTGGAACCTAGGTGGAGGGTTATGTCCATGCTGCCGCTACATGGTGGGAGGTCTAAAATTGGAGCTATTTCCTTGAGAGTTACCTTGATATCACAACTTCGGATGGTCCTTCCTCCACATATTGTATACTGGTCATCCTGTAAAGTAGGATATGAATCAATAGCATAACTAAGTAAAGAGTAGATTTCACATACCTTTGCCTTACACTTTCCAACAATCACTTCTTCCACTAAAGATGTGAGGTTTAAGGCTTACTACTCTAACCTCAAAATAGCAACATCCTTAGTTTTCAATGTAGAGTTTGCAATGCTATTCCGACTACCCTAATATTGTAAGTTAGATGCCATGGTTGCTATTAACCTTTTGCATCAACTAATGCCCTCCACTAGCTACATCTATCATGTTCCTGTCCATAGGCATTAGTACTTCATAAAAATATTAAATAACAAGCTATTCACTTATTTGGTGATTGAGGTAACTATTGCATAACTTTTTGAAGTGCTTTAAGTATTCATGAAGTGACTCTCCTCCTTCCTATCGAATTCCACAAATCTCCTTATGGATGTTTGTAGCCCTCGATTAGTAACCAATCCCGCTGGTAAATCATACAGCCACTCCTTAGCTTCATCCGTCAAGGAAAAAGGAAAGTTTTTTTAACTTTAGGTGGTCTACAATGACACCACTTGGCTTCATCCCTAAGCATGTGATGTGAAACTCTTTTAAGGAACTTGTTTGGGTCGATGATGTAGCAAGATCCCAATGAACTATTATCCCTAAAACCTATAGAAATAGGCAAAGCACATATTAGACTAAGTCTACTTTCAAAGTCAAGTTCAGTGTCAAGACAATTAATGCAAAGAAGATCAAGGTTAAAGGTAGGAGATGCAAGCTCCTTCAAATTTCGCTGCTATGGCTTCATGTTGACTTCAACTACTTATGGAGCCTCTTTTAAGTTCCCTATGGCTTCCTTAAGAGATAATGCACAATTGTCACTCTTGGAGATGTGAAGATACTAAATATGTTTAGAACGTTGAAGTCTCGTACGACCTACATTAGGAGAAAAAAAAAGAAAGGCTTAACGGGAGATAAAAGTGAGCTTCTATTTTCCTTAGCGAATTTTTGCAACCTTGTATTCTTTGGAGACCTTTATGACATGCAAAATAGAAAATAAGATGAGAAAGTTCAACAAATAAAAGACAAAACAACACCAGAAATAACAATTAACAAATGCCAGCTTCTCAGAAATAATGCCAAAAATTTAGTGAGTTCATTACAAACTACCAAATAATAATACCTTGGGTTGAACCATAAGGAGCTAAATTGTTAATGATATTTCAAATGTTGTAAGAAAAAGAAAAGAAAACAACCTGAGGTGATGAAAGAGAAATAAGCTAAGATGCAATGAACATAAATAGCAAGACAAACACAAAGCAAATCTAGAAAAGGTTAATAACAATGGTAAAAAAAAATGGGTTGGAGATATCTTTGGGATTTTGAAATGGTCATTGATCATCGAATATAAATAAGAGATGCTCTAGTCATAGTATTAGCCTATAGGCTTGAATAAGCTCTCAAACCCTCAGTTCCTCTAAATCAGACAAATCTAATAAGCTCTAGAAATGCCCCCATGTCTACTATAACTTAGAATAAGCTCTATAAGTTCAATATTGAAGACATATTAACTACTAAGGAACGACTAACTTAGGTCATATCCTCATAAGCTTAGAAGATGTAATCTAAAGGAATAGGACCCTAGGTTAGTTGATTAATTATCCTATTGTTACTTCTAAGAATCGCTATGGGACTATTACGTGTTTGTTGCATTGGTTAGGTGACTTTAAAATTGATGGTTGTTTGAAATGATTTTTACTTTTAAAACCAACGGACTTAT
>JAOXYD010086759.1:0-12141 GCA_028565735.1 Pinacopodium congolense
AAAGATAATTAGAAATAAGTTTTTAATTAGATTAAAATTAATAGAAAAGGTTTCTAATTAACGTAAACTACTCTGTTTAGTTTAATAAAATTAGAAACAAGTATGTGCTATTCATGAATACTCCTATAAGTGGATTATACTTCCATGCTACATGAGCAATTGTAGATATACTTGACTTATCAAATAATGTAATCTATTTGATAATATCTTACATCAAATAATTTGTTTATTTGATGACCCTTATATGCAACAATGTGTTTGTGAATAATGTTCTCTAATTCAAACAATTAGTTTATTTGAAAAGCATCTGTGTAAGTAATGTGTTACTTGGTGACCATTTTGTTCATATAATATGTTTATTTGAACATTATGATGCGTAACCTCTTATGTTGGTTTCAAGAAAATGTTTTGAAAATATGAAGACCAAGAGCACGATTTGTGTTTATATGAAGACTACACATTGACAATTTACTGAAATAGTTAGACGATTATCATATGCAATTAGAGCAAGATCTGAGGACACATATGTCAAATGTCTATGCAATATCAATGAACTTAAGAGTTTGGACTATATCGGTCCAAGGATCAATCTTGAGAGATTTATACCTTATATAAGACATTATTGCCTGTTGAGAGAGAGTTGTTTATGCAAAAGTGGGAAGTTTATCAATAAGACTCAATTGGCATTACAGTTCATATGTTCTTAGTATAGCATAGAAGGAGGGAAGTATTTAGGAGTATGTTTCATAGTAATTTATCATTACACATAGTTAGGATGATTGTGTCTTGTACTGTATGGCTTGAGTATTTTTTATGCTTGCATTGTTTATTTTTAATTGTTAATTATTTGAAGTACAACTGTCAATTGTTGGATATTACTTCTTTATTGAAATGCATGAATGTTGCACTTCTTTGATAGTTGCAATATATATATATATATATATGGGCGATATGTATAACATCCTTGGGATATGTGTTATCACTAACATCTAAATAGAATGATTGATTCTTGATCAATTATTATATGGATGATGACTAGAAACTTAATGACCTTTTGATTCCATAAATAATTATGAAAAAAATTAGAATGTCTATTAGATTGTTGCATCAGATTATTACGAATGAAAACAATAATATAATGAATGCATTAATAAGAAGAATGTGTGATTGAGAACAAAGACTATTATATTAGAAACTTTATTGAAAATTTTTCACTTAAGATGAAAATAAGAATGAATCTCATTTGAGGACTTTGGATTATAGAAATCCAATACATATAAAAAGAGAAAAAAAATTCTTATCTTACTACGTGAACTTATGATGATTCCTAAAAAGAAAAAACACTACAACTCAACATAGGAAGCTCATGAAGTATGTGATACATGTGAAACTAAAATGTCCTTAATTGGTATGTTTGAACTAAAGGAATATGATAATGCCTAGAACATGTGGTTAATAAAGGTATTGCACTTGTAGTCTCTTGGTGATTGACTTATGGTCACTCACTCATTCACTATCAAGTTTGACAAAAAAGATAGCCAAATTAATGGTTAATGCATTCAATGCAACATTTGAAGCAAAATGTCAAACGTAGTTAGTCAAATAATAAATGCTAAGAATTTTTTTTGGAGATGAAGAAAGTGAAAGATTTTACACTATATTTGTCTCTGCATTATGTGGTCAAGGCTCCTATGAGGTGCCTATGAATGTTTTAAGGCTTTCACACCATATAGCAAAAGACTATGTATTTGTGACATACTCACAAAAGGATTAAAAGAGAATGAGGCAATTCTGTATTGAGTTTAATATAAAAAGAAAGCCTTCCATAATTCTTAGCATTCTGAGTTATGCAGAGAGTAATCTATCTGAGAAAAGGACATCACAAGGAAAATTTCTTATTTGTTTTCATGCCTTTAGGGTAGTTAAAGATTCTATGTCAAATTTCTATCATAAAAAATGATAAGGTTCTTGGAACAATCATGATCATAATTTTATGATAGTTTTAAAAGTATTAGTTGATGGTGAAGCATAGTTGTTACTTCCTTTTTGAACTAACACTTATAATATGATACTAAATGATGGCTTGTTAGATTTGGTCATATGAGACACAATAGAATATGTTAACTAGTCACATGAGCTTATTTTGAAGGCCTGCATCACGTAGAATTATCTATTGGTGACCATAGTCTAACCAATAATATTGTGTAAGAAACCATTTTGTATGGAAAGAAGAGCTATCAATTCATCGTAGTTAACTCATGATGACATCTGTGGCTAAATAAATATGATATCTGTGGTATAGAGGTAATTATTCCATCACCCTTATGAATGGTTATAATTGATATAGTTATATCCACTTGAATTCTACTAATTTGAAGCATCACATTGCTTTTAATGGTTCAAAGGATAAGTAATCTTTAGTGTACTTGTCTAATTAGTTAAAGAAGTCATATGTGGAATTGAAGGAATAAACAATTAATTATTCGATAAACATATCATGTAAATGGTGAGGAAAAGAGGAGAACTAGATCTCTTCATGAATTTGTAAAGTCTCTAATGACATAATCAAAGTATAATTAACACCTATTGGGATGATATGTTATTGATGATCAAATATAGTTACCTATGTGTCTATCAAATTAGGTTTTTAACACCATATTTTTTATGGTTTGTTAACAGACCTAACTTATCACATTTCAAGGAAAGCGTTACATGCTCTTTTTTTTATTATAAGTATGGGACACGAGGTCCTAAAGGTAAGGTAAGGTAAGTATCTTTGGTGGATATTGTGAACAATCTACAAGATTTGTTTGTTTAAAACTAAGAAATTTATGTCACAAGACATCATATTCTTAAATGATGAATTATGAATCAAAAGAAGATAGTGTAAGCCTTATGGAACCTGAGACGGGTGTGAATTGAATGTTTAAAAAATTTCTTTACAAATTAAAACACTTTAAACATCTTACGCCAATTTCAATTAAATTAATTTTCTAACCAAAATTGACTATAAATGATATGCCAAACTTTATGATAATATTAAATAAATTCAATCAATAATAAACCAACAAAAGTACACAATATAAAGAGATAAGGGAAGAGATAATCACCGATATTTATAGAAGTTCGCCTACCTCAAAGATAAACTACGTTCTCTTTCCAACTACTTGTTAGAAATTCATGAATAAACTAATCTTACTTTAATTAGGTGAAGAGTGACCCTTACAACAATATTAATTATAAGGCCAAGAGAAACCTTTACAAAAATATTGATTATAAGGCCAAGAGGAACATTTACAATATTGATTACAAGGCTAAAAGGAACCTTTACAATCTTACTTTAGGGTGAAGAGTAACCTAACACTCTTATTCAAAGGTGTTGAATGCAAAACAAACTACTAGTTCATGCTCAAAACCGTAAGTATACGGTTCATAACTTGTAGTAAAAAGAAAATATTGATCCCACGAGGATTGAAGTTAGTCACCACTCAATTCAGGCTGTACTTTGTTTAATAAATTGATTTAAACAAATTTAAAAAGATAAGTAAAACAAACACAAACTAAAGGTAAAACCAAGCAACGCAACCAATGCCAAAACTATAAACTAAAACTTGGAGAAAACAAGATTAAAAAGTAGGACTTGTCGTTATCCCTATTTGCTTCCATCTGGTTGATTGATTCAATTTATGCTTGGCCTAAGATTTCAGAAAATTTTAGCTACCCTCTCTCAAGGCGAAACTAAATGCCACTAGTTAAATAAATTAGGATTAACTTTATGATCTCTCGATATGCAAAGCCTTTTCTAAACATTCAACTAGATGTGAAGCGATCCTATAGGCAGCATATCAATATGTTGAAATCTCTTCCTAGCATATTAATACCTTGTTATCTATAGATCTATTAAACTCCAACTCTTATTGTACATCTAAAACAGATTACCTAACTTACTCTCTCGATTTGTTGTAGAGTTTAAGCTCAATAGACAAGATAAACTTCTATAACATTAAATCAATAACCAAAATTCATAAATAGTTCAAACAACAAATCCTAAGACAAATTTAGCCACTCATAATAAAAATATGTTCAACTATATTCATGTTCTAAAAAATACAAAAAATATTGGAAAAAATAAACATAAATAATAATGATGGTTGTCTTTCCTTTTTGTGTATGAAAAATTTGAAAAATGGATGCTTGATGAAGCCTTTAAGGCTTAGATCTTGAATCTCTAACTTAGAGCGTGTTTCTTGGCTTGGAGAGGAAGACTAATAAATTTTTTTGTGTGAGGTGGAACTATTGTCCCTCGTCTCCTAAATGATAGTTTCTACTGAATCTCCCTTTTTCTTTGTTTCACCTAAGGCCACCTGTCCAAGTCTCTATCCTCTATTTTGTTTTAAAACAAACTGATGTTGTTTTTTCTTTGAGAGGTGTTACCCGGATTGGCTTTCTCCCTAATTGGCCAAAGGGCTTCATTCCTTATGCTTGGTCAAAGGTTGGAGAGAAGACTTGATCAAAGTGTCAAAGGTTGGCCTTGGTCTCTTAGTGAAAGGAGGAGAAGGATGACTTAGTCTTGGTCAAAGATGAAGAGGAAGACTCTCACTTGGGAAAAAACCTAATCAAGAATTTAAACACTTGAAGTTTAGGACCATTATTAAGAATCAAGTTTAGGACAATTACACCTTAGGCCCTTTTCCTAAACCTATCCAAACTTGATCTTCAATCTTTTAATCTTCACTCTTGATCATCACTTAATCTTCAGTCCTTATCCATTTTTGGTCATCTAATGCTTGAGCTCTTCTACCTTAGCTTCACAAAGTTCTTGCACTCAAAACATTAGCCTAACTTATAAATGCATCAAAAACTTAAACATTAGTAATAATAATGATTTTTCATCATCAAAACACATGATTAGAACCTCCTTAGTTTAACAAATAGTTTGAAGCCTACTCTTAGATGAGATACTAAATCAAAATGATCTAATATGTTAGGATTAAGCAGATGTGATATATCAAAGTGAGAGCAATTAAGGAGATTATAATTTAGTTTTTGATCATGACAATTGCAACTCGGCGGGAGTTCTCTATTACTATCTAATTCAAGTGGGAGCAATATAAGAGTAGAGAGATATGTTATCTCTTAAACTCCTTTACGTGCACCCATATTGTTAGTGGATAAATACCTATATGATAACATTCAAGGGAAAACTTATTGATAAATCCACAAAATATTTATAGGTTTAATCATATGAGAAAGGTTCTATCCTATTTTGTTAAGGATGCACATATAAGTTATAAAAGAAGGATGAATGTTAATAAGTTATATCTAAGTATAAGACTTATATAATTTTCCTAAAGGACTTATTACTATAGAGTATAAATGAGTTCTCAAATGTCAATTGAAAAATTGATGTAACTTTAGTAGTTTCACAGTATAAGACATTCTCATTTATTATGAGGTTTACATTTGTTTGACTACTTTTAAAATTAGTTGTTAGAATGGATCTTACTTGACATCAAGTTAATATAAAAAGGCTGCACATTCTTAAATGAAGAAGAAAACAAAGAACGACTAATATGTTTAGCTTTCAAGGACCGAGAACATTACGTGTTTAGATTATTATCGTCAATCTATGGTTTAAAGTAGTCTCATGATGTTTCATATAGTAATCATGTCATATGATTTTAATATAATTCATAGAGGCCACTAAATATATGTCATAAGATCCAACGATAAATATATGAATTTATCGAAATGATTTGTTATTGCTTTTAGTAGCTACATATATATCTAAAGCATACTTGAAAAGCCATGTATGAAAGATTGTAAACCTAACATATTGCTATTGTTAAAAGAGAGCAATTAAGTAATAAGTGGTCTCTGTAAATGCTACATGATGAGATGAAATTAGTGATATCACATACACTTTGTTGTGTGTGAATAAATACAGTGAAAGATAGTAGTAAAGAATTCAAATATCAAAACTAAACCAACACATAAACATAATAAAATTATGTCATAAGGACATAGTAGCTTAGAGAGTGAAACAACCATACTATATAACTATGGAAATGATGCTAGTTTGCTTGTTATTAGGTATTTGATGCAACATATGCTTAATTAAGTCTTAATCATCATCATTTTTTTGGAATAATTTTATATGAGAATTCATCCTAAAAACAAATGTGAGAATACTTGATTTTGCATTAAGTATTCAGTTTTAAAATGAATGATGAACATTCAATTCTAGATACTTAGATGTATGTTAGACAGATATAAGATGCCTTCCCACATAGGTCATCACCTTTATTACTTTATAGGAATTGAGATGAGATAGTTTTAAGCCATTTATCTTGCTGATAAAATGAGAGCTTAAGGTTTGAAACACGAACATCATTGTAAAGTAGATTGTTAAGTAAACGGGTTACTAGTAATGACGTAACTTTTAAGAAATGACATGCTCATTCAATTTTCCTTAATATGACAGATATGAGTTTTGAAAAGTGGATTGATTTAATAAATAAGTGAACTCAAGTTATGTATTAGGTATACTTGAGCTATCATCTATATAGTATTTAAGGAAAGACATACTTTCTGTTAAAAGAGAGTCAATACTGTAACACATGAATCATACCATGTGTGCATCATCGACCAATAAGGATAATATAAATCATATTCTTATCTTATATTGTGTGTGGATCTTTTTAAGGCTATGTTAAACTCAATTTTTGTACCCTTTTACTCGAGTTCTAATTCTAGATAATTAAAGTAATGATTGCTATCTTAAAATGTTACCTAAAAATCATGTTTTATTCGATATAATGGGACATTCTATAAAAGCAAGTTAATTTGATTCAAAAGGTTGAGAACAAAGAAAGATCATTATGAATTCAAGTTTTCATCACAAAGTATTCAAAATAGCCCACCTTTTGTGTAGAAGGTAGTACGAAGATGAAGAATATAAGAACTGAGAATGAGATGTTGAATGATGCTATAAATGATCTAGGGTACCGTATACTAAATCCACATATAGATCGATTTACTAGTCGAGATGTCATATATTCCTATCAGATGTATAATAATGTGCTCTGGTAGTATGTTGGTTGCATAGGTTATTGGATTAGTATGAGAAATACAGAGTTTTCGAATTGGATAAACCCATCATGTGTGAGTGGGAGATGTTGGACAAGGACACCCATAATATGTTTAAATTAAAAGAAAAAAGGTTTCAAACTAAATCTAGTGATAAGTGTGAATGAAATAATTTTCTTTACACAAAAATAGAATGCATTCTCTATGAACAGTCATTTAACCAGTGGTAATTAATTCAATTAGGTGATTATGTTTTAGATTATACATATATTTGAATCCAATTCTAATATCTATGTGATATTTACCTATAGTAGCATTAAGTAATAAGAAATATGTAACTTAAAGAATCAAAACCCTAAGCTAAATTCATTAAGTCTCAGTTACAAATTCAATTAACCTATTAATTCTTATGGTATTAATTGGTGACAATTACAGATTATAGGTTTGTACCAAGAATTCAAAATAGAAATCATACATAGGGTGGCCGATCCTACACATATCCCCTAGTTCTTGGAATTTAATTGAAGTTTCATCTTAATCCTAGCACAAAAACACAATGCCCACTAAAACCTAATTCATGTCTCACAATTACAATTCATTTGTACCTTTAAGGAATAATAATTATACAAGTGATAAACCTTTTTAAAGATTTTTTCAATTGAGTAATAAATATTTAAAAATTTTCAATTGAGTGATCAATTTTTAAAAAGTTTTTCGATTAAGATAAAAACGTTAACTCTATTAAGTTAATGATAATGTGGTAAACAAACTTGCCACATCAGCATCCATGTGGAAAAAGTGCTATGTCATCGTCTATGTGTATACTACCCTTATCTTTAAAATTTTCAATTTAGTAAATAACCTTTTAACAAATTTTCAATTCAGTGATCAACCTTTTGAAAAATTTTCAATTTAGAAACCAACCTTCTTAAATTCATTCAATTTTTAATTTATTAAAAAAAACAAGTGATTAATACACCATTATTTTATTAGGAAGTAGTGTATAATGATTTTTAAGTTTAATTAATAAATATATAACTTATCCCTTCAAAAGAATAAAAACTATTTTATTGAAATAGAATAATTTTAAATTATTCAAAAATACTTTACAATGGAACATTTTTAATTATAAATAATTTTTGAATTATATTGAATTTATTTAATTATATTTTCAAAAATAATAATTTTTACAAGATACATCCTTTTTGTATTAGATATAATTGCAATTAACTTTATTTTTTTAACTACGCCTAACTTATGATATATATATATATAATTAAATGTAGGGATATTTTGTTATAATTGAGAAATTTTAAATAATTGTTATGCTAAATATAATATTTTCACAAAATTTAAATTTAAATATTTTAAAATTTAAAATATTTTTGAATAATTTGAAATTATAGAAAAATGCTCTAATCTTATTGTTGAATTCGAAATTTAAAATTATTTTAAATAAAATAATTTTAAAATAATTTTAAATGATTCAAATATATATAATTAAAAAATTATTTAATAATGGAATTTAAATTGAAATTACTCAAAAATATTTTATAATATCAAAAACATTAAATTGTAAATTTTTTTTAATTTTAAAATATAATTAAATAAATTCAATATAATTCCACAATTATTTATTATTGAAAATATTCAATTATAAAATTTTTAATAATTGAAATTTATTCTATTGAAAATATAATTTTTACAATATATTCAATTATAAATAATTGTTGAATAATTAAAATTTATTTTATTGAAAATATATATTTTTACCATATAATTGTAAAATTATTTATAATTAAGTTTTTTTCTATTTCAATAAAATAATTTTTAATCTTTTAAAGGGATAAGTTATATAGTTGTTAATTAAACTTAGAAATCATTATACAATACTTTTTGATAAAATAATAGTGTATTAATCATTTGTTATTTTTATAAAAAATATTTTGACCTGAATTGAATAAATTTTATAAGATTAGTCACTAAATTGAAAATTTTCAAAAGGTTACTTATTAGATTGAAAATTTTTGAAAAGGTTTATCGTTGAACTGAAAGATTTTAAAGGTAAGAAAGTGCACACGTGAATGATGATGTGGTACTTTTGCTACATGGATATTGACATGTCAAGTCCGTTTACCACGCTATCATTAACTTAACGGAGTTAATGTTTTTACCTCAACTGAAAATTTTTTTAAAGATTGATCACTTAATTGAAAAATTTTAAAGGTTTGTCATTCAATTAAAAAAATTCTAAAAGGTTTATCACATGTGTAATTATTATCTCATCCTTTTAATATCTTCTAACCTTTAGAAAATTATCTTAGCATAATGAAATTAATAGGGATAGAAAATATAATAAAAGAAAACATGATGAATAAGTAAGTAAAGATAACGAAATTAACAATTCAATAATATATTTAACAATATTCAAAGGTTTAAACAAAAATAAGTATTAAAAATTAATCCAAGAAAAGTAAGGTATCTACTGATAGGCTTGGAATTTATTATCTTTTCATATCAATTTTATGCCAAATTAATGTTTAATTTTTCCAACTTGATGTTAAGTGTCTAAATATTATTTACATTCATAAATATATAGATTGGAAGCCAAAACTTCAAGAAAATCCTAGAAATAGCTGCTGAAGTTTTGGGATTTAGACTAAAACAATGTACCTATCACCCCAGGGTTTTACTCCTGTTCATCAAACCTGGGGTTAAAACGACGCCATTTTACTCTTGTTCACCCAGAGTTTTACTCTTTGGAGACTAAAACGGCAGTGTTCATAAGGTGTCATTTTACTACTATTAAAATGCCATTTTAGTACGCAGTAAGGAAAAAAACAGTTGCAACTTGCCCAACTTGTGCCCACTTGCCCTAGACATATATATGAAGGCTTAGAGACTAATTTAGCAGTAGTTAACATGAATTTGGAAGGAGAATTCAGATTAAACATCTCCTTCTCCCTTCTTTAGCTAATTCTTAGGTTTTTTTAGGTTTTTCTTTTCTTTTCTTTTCCAAATCTTGTATATTGTAATTTTATATTGTTTTAAGGATTCTCAAGAGTTTGTTTTAAGGTGATTGGAGGTTGCCTAACACTTTGTATCATCATTTGATGAAATCTAAACCCTTCTTTCCTCTTCTTTCATCTCTTTTGTTCATATTTATGAAAAAACATGGGTTGCCTTGATGTGAATTCGAATTTCTTGTATGTTTATGATCTTTGAAGCTTAATTCTAGCTTAGGACAGGTCCTTGAATGTCTTGAGTGCATGATTGACACAATTTTGGATCATAATCTTTGTTTATATGAGTGTTTAATGTTTATTTTAGGTTGGCCACTTAAGATATGATTAAATATGGTTTAGGATCAGAGAATCTCTAACTAAATCATTAGAAAAATCTATAAACAACATGGTTTAATTCAAGGATATGAGAAATATACTTTAATGATCATGAGGGCACTAATCTTAAATGGAATTTAGGATTATAACTTCTTAAAATTTAAGCCAAATGTCTATTAATTGATGAAATAACCAAAGATCAATTTAGGATAGTTAGAGAAAGTACATAGACTTAACCATAGCTATCTCTCGAATTCGTGAAGGCCCTAGATTAGAGATTCTGACATTTAATAACTTACTTAAGTCATTTAAAGCCTAGTCCTTATCAATTTAATCATTTGGTAATCCTTAGACAATTTGGAATTTAATTACAAAGCTGGAAAGTTTTTGAATGTTTTTAGTTTGTCTTGAGTCTATCTAACCCTTTAGTTTCCTTAGATAATTATGATCCGATTGCCTTAGTAGTCACCAATAAATATTCTCTCTATGAGTTCGACATTCGGAGTCTTTAAAAAACTCTACTTTATTACTTACGATCGGTACACTGCCGATAAGTTGATTTGGTATTTGATTTTAATTGAATTATTAATTTATTAATTTATTTGAGCTAAAAAAGTGATACCAAATCAACCTAGCATCTACCTTTCTAGAACAAAAAATATAGGAGTATTCCTAAAATGCAACATGAAAGAAATCCAAAAACACTAAAATAAGAAGAAATTAAGTAAAAAACAAGTGGCTGCCCAAAATGGGATGAAAGATGATGAAATGGGTTTATTCTCTCGGTCTAATTACTCTACATTTTAGGTTTATAATGCTTTCTAATGAAAAGACTCGAATGCTTTTGGATATTATGGAGAAACATTTTTTTTCTAGACATTTAACGATACTTAACAATGACATCAATGTAGTTGTATAAGAACCTACATTGAAGTCCCTAGAGTCGAGGATAAATGGCGGCTTTTAAACCATCAACAACACCATTTATACCTTTTATTGAAGGCTTTATTCCTATTTTTCTTGCTTAATTCTTCTCTATAGTTGTCCTTTTTCACCTAGAGTTTGTGTTTTTAGGATTAAATCTACATTTCCACTCATAAAAAAAAATTAGGCATTTTGGTTTCAAAATAGTAGTGAAATCATATTTAATCACAATTAGAATCTTATTCAATGCACTCCTATTAAATTCCTCCTCACTAGAACTACTACTTGTCCTTAAGTAATGACTTAAACACTCCACATAATCAACCTTAATTTAAAGTTAAAATCTAACTAAATGTAAGATGAAATCAATCGATGTCATTGATTTAGTGCACAGATCTCAAATCTATTATGATAAAACAATATCATCACATGAAAAACACATAATTGGTAAGGAAGTGACCATTAATGTACAATATTAATCATCTAAGTCATTTCATATAGATCATCCTATAAATCTACTCAAGGATGTTTAAGATAACAAAAATAAAACACTATTTGAACTTAGAGCATTTAGTTAGAGGTCACTTACTCTTTTAACACGAGGGTAAGTACTTTTTCTTGAATAACCTCTAGTTACTCAATTAAGATACACCTTGTAAGTCCTATGGCACCCAAGAGGGAGGGTGAATTGAGTATTAAAAAACTTTTTTCAAATTCAAACTATCAACTTAAATCAATTGGAAAACTAAATGCAATCACTAAACCAATATTCAACCTAGTATGGAAT
>JAOXYD010086770.1:0-12140 GCA_028565735.1 Pinacopodium congolense
TCTTTTCATATTTTTGGCTCCAATCTTGATCTTTTAAGCTCCAAACTGCAAATTAAACATTATGGGGCATCAATTAAACATTTAAACACTAATATAGGGGTCATAATTCATCAAATTAACCATAAATATGATATCAATTTGACCCCTATCATTATCTTATACAATGTCTTTGTTCATTAACCTCAAGGGTCATTATACTTCCTGGAAACATGACTAAAGCGATGTTTAAGGACAAATTAGATAATTTGCTTCCCTCTTGATCCTATTCCTAAAATAGTTGTATATAGGGCGTAAAATTAGAGATTTTAGTAGTATTTTTTCAATCTTTTAACTTTTAGTTAAGTTGTTCTTTATATGTTTTCTCTATTGTATTAGAGATATAGCATAGCAAATTCAATTATTTAATAGTAGATTCAAGATATCTACAATTCAGTTGTATCTCATACTCTTTTTATTTCTGTTGTATCTTAACTCTTTATTTTCAATAATAGGTATGAGCTTTTTTTATTAAATCTATATGTTTGAAGAAAACCAGGTATGGATAAACTGAGTAATAACCAAGGAAACATATGTAGATGGATTAACTATGTTCCAATTGTCTTGATTATGTGAAAATCTTTTTTTTATTTGAGTGCTTCATTATTTATTGTGAACTCTCCATTTAGAATAGATTCATGGTTAATTAAGGACTTGAGAAATATATCCTAGTTACTAAAAAATCAATAAATAATACAATTCAATCAATGAATGACTAAATTTTGATTAATTACGAGGGTCTCAAATTTAGAAGAAGATTCTATGTTTGAATTGCCTAATCTTCATGCCTATTAACCTAAGTTTATTAAATGGCCAAATAATGAAATAAGATTAATAAAGAAATAGCATTGACTTAATCATAACTTTGTCTTGAGTTAGAGAAGATATCCTAGATCTAATCACATATAATTTTCATAGACTTAGTTGATCTATTGAAACCCGAACCCTTAGTTGAACTTTGACAATGGACAACCTTAATTTCTACTTATGAATCTATTGCATTAGTTGATCATTAACAGTTAATTTAGTTTATCACTTTAACTTGATATTTTTAGATAATCATTCACCAAGTAACCTAGTAATTATAGTAGATCCCTATAAGAGTGATATCTAGACTCTTTAAATCAATTTTATTATTTGTTGACAAGATGTACTTACCTTAGGTTGGTATTAGATTAGAATTAGAGTCAAGTAAGACCATGTAACCAATAGGAATTGAATTATAAAGTAAGTTAAGAGATACAAGAACTACGAGAGAGTGTCAAGGCAGTATAACACATGATGGACTTGTAATTTTCAGATAAGGAAAACATAGAAGGTAACAAGATTGGATAAAGAAGTACCAAAACTTAATTTTACCACTAGTAAGAAACATGGGAGCCTCAATTGTCCCAAAGTACACCAAATTAGAGTTTTCTTGAGGACCCCTTGGGATGGTTATATTCTTGTGAATAGCTTTCAGTAACCATAGACTATATGAGAGGGAGAAAGTGAGTTTGATAACCTTCCATATGGTAGGAGAGGCCGAATTGTGTGTTTTATAAGGTTTAGCAAGAAAAGCCTGACCTTACATAGAAACAATTTAAATCATATTGCTTTTTAAGATTTGTATCTTTACTAAGCAACAAACCATTAAGACAATTAATCAATCTCAAACAAATAAGAACAGTAGAAGAGTTACAACATCAATTTCAAACTTTCCTTATGAAGACATCTTTAATTTGATTAGATTAAAAAGTAGATGTGTTCATTATAGGATTAACGGAGGCCTACGAATGGATATAGAGATACAAAATCCCTTAAACTTGGTAACAACAATGAACTTTGTGCAAACTTTTAATAGAAAGATAAAAATAAGTCATGGATTAGGATTTAGGTGATCTTTAACATCACCACCTATTAAAAGATTGTCTAAAAAGAAGAGATGGTATAGCAGTTTGTAAAAGGAGAAGTTTTTTAATTGCAATAAGTCATATTTAATTACCTATTTATGTAAATGAAAATTTTGTCTAATATTAGACATTCATAATGATGATAGGATAATTAACGATAATGGATCTAAAAATATCTCAAGTTTGAGTATGTAGATAAGCTATTTGTCCAGGAAAAGAGTAATCTTAAGGACGCCTTCCTATTAAGAGAGCATAGTAAGATTTCTATTTATTATTATTATCTTATCAATTAAGTTAACAAGAATAAGTCATAGTCAAAATAGGAATTTTAGTGTGAGAATCTTATTTTTAATTTGTTTTCTTATTTGATAAGTGTATTATTTGGGAATTATCCTAATAATAAGATCTTGTATACTAAGAACGAATTTGAAGGTTTTTTTAACAAAAAAACCTCAATTTTTACATCTAAAAAATAAGTTCGTCATAAAGAGGCAGAAATGTGAACAAAGGAAATCAAAGTGATTTTCTAGTTTATAGACCTTAAAGAGATCCTATTTGCAAGACCATAATACCATACACCTTAATTATATCTCTCATTTCATGGTTATCACCTCAATTTGGCTATCAGATTGAAGGTAATAAATAGTTAACAACTAAAAGTGAAATTCCTTAAATTCTAGAAAATTCTTGCTAGAAATTACTTATGAACATCATATCCTTGTCACACACTATGTTTAGGCATCTTATGTAGCTTATAAGTATTATTGATGAACAATACAATCACCTTTAGTATTATATAAATATGAGATGGTATTATGAAATGAGCATAATTAATCAACCTATCTATTACTGCCATAATTATTGAGTTACCTTCAAACTTCGGTGGGCCCTTAATGATATCAAGACTAATGTTATTCTAAAATTAGTTGAAAATAAGTAAAAGTTACAATAATTTTAGATAAAATCACTATTTCATACTTGCTCCTTTGATTAGTCTCAAAATTCCGAACACAATCTCATATATCTTTTTATATTTTCTCTAAAAGAAATATAGCCTTTTGTAAATTCCCAAATTGAAAATGGCCTCCTATAAAATTGACATGAGATAGAGAAATAGACTTGGATCTCAAAGCTATTATGTTCCTTATTACCAATGTCCCTTTTCACTGTAATAATCTTCAAGCCATTATAATCTCACATATTCACTCTTCCTTCCTTCAACACAGCTATCATTTCTTATAAAGTCTTATTAGTCTCCCACGACTATTTATTTCCACTAATAAACTAGTATGCATCTTAGAAAATATCATGGAATAAGCTTTCTACTATCTACCATGATAAAGCATTTACAATAATATTATTGATCCTTTCTTATATTAGATTTCAAAATCAAATCTATCAATTTTAGTAACCATGTTTGTTGAAAGGGAGTTATAACCTTTTGTTCTAAAAGGTACTTAAGAATTGTATGATTAGTTTAGATAATAAAGTTCCTATATGTGGGGAATTTCACCATTATTTTATGGCCATCGTAAGTACTAACAACTCCATTTTATTAATAGAAAGATACAAATATTTATTGGAAAGTGTTTTACTCACAAAAGTAATAGGGTGACTTTCTTGCCAAGTTAACTCCAACATTATTCCCATAAGCATTAGTCTCAATCATAAATTCTTAATTAAAATTAAATAACATTGAAATCGAAAAGGAAATTAATGCTTTCTTCATTGATACAAAATTCATGTTAATATTATTAAACCAAATGAAGTTTCACCTAGGTTATGATGATGATAAAATAATATTACTAATAGTTTTATTATGTTTGATGTTTTGAAAAGATAGATTTAAGAAAAAGGCTTTTAAGAGATATAATTTAGAGGCTTGAATCTTAAGTGGAATTAATGAAAAAAAAAAGCAAAAGGCTTAAGATCAAGACCAAGATAGAGTTATATATTGAGGAAAAAGTGTTTAAAAGTTACAATTCAGAGCTTTGGAGTTTAAATGGTTTATATCTTCTTCTTTTTTTATTGTAATCTTATCTTGATCATCTCAAAATGTTTAATGAGCTCAAATCATACATAATCCATACATGTTTAGATTTAAACTTACAAGTTGCATAATTAAGAGGAATTGTGTGAGAAAAGATTTTAAATGATCCTCTTAATATACTAAAACCTTTAGGGGAACTAGTTTGAACTTTGTGTTTATTGAATTTAAATTATTTAGATATATTAGGTTATATTTAAGGTTAATTGCATGTTTAATAATATGTGAAATTTGTGAAAAACCAGTTCCTACATGGATTGGTTGGCGAATGTGTTAAATTGGTCAACCAATATGCTAATTTTGATATGATTGATTGACCAAAGAGTTAGACTAGTCAATTAATGACTGATCGACTAGTGAATCAAGTGGTCAACTAGTGGTGCCTAAGATTAGATTTCAACGACTAGTTTCAATAGTAAAAAATGAATTAAATGAATTTTAACATAGTCCAACAATAAAAAAGGCTAATATGCCAATTTTCACTTAAATAGGTGTGTTGAAGTGTGAGTTAAGCTTCCAAGTAAAGTATAAATGAATTAAGAAGTATTTGAATGATTGTTTATGTTTTTGGTAGTGTTTTATGTAAATTTTATTGCATTCATCATTTGGTGTATTTGAGAGCCTTTAAACACTTTGATTTAGTTGTATAAGGATTTTTTAAGTTTATTTTTATAATAGTGTAGTTATGGAACCAAAATTATAAAGGTTACTCTTATCCCATTAAAAAAGAGAGTGAGTGCTTAAAATTTAATCTTCACCCATCGAAAAAGATATGTTAGTGAAATTTATAACAAGGAGTTGGAGATTAGATACAGATTTTTTAAAATGATTTTTTTTTCTTTTAAGGGGAGTTTGATTTTTTTGAATTGTTTATTAATTATACTAAATGAATTTTGTGGAAGCATTAAACTTTAGATGAATTTAGGAGGAGTCTTTAAAATTTGATGACATATTGATTTCTAAAATGTGTTTGGGATATATGATTGTATTTTTCAGTATGGATTTGATAATCTTGTTGGTAGGTTATTACATAAAGAAGAATGCCCAAAAGTGGTATGAAAAAATTTATAAGTGATATTAAGAAAGAATGAGTGGTATTGGAATAATTTTTGAAGTATATGAACTTTTTGATGATTTTAAAAAGAGAGAGAAATTTTTTAATATTAGGTAACGAGGGAGAAAATGGTTTGCATTGCATGTGATATGTTTTTTTTTAATGTTTTTCTCATATCACATGGCTTTGATATCATAAAAAAAAAAGAGAAGAGATTGCTAAATAGAGATTTCACATAATTTTTGGTGATGATAAAATGCCTTTACTTCTAGTGATTTCATTGTTATTATATTGAAAAGGTAAGATAGAAGAAAATGTGTTGAGGGATATAGTTTGGAGCCTAAGTTGGAGTACCAGAAGAAAAGTGATGATATATAAAGGATCAAGAAATAAGATAGTAAAATTGGATTTTTTTTAATTTTTTAATGTAAGTTTTATCCTGATCTTTCCAAAGTATTAATAGTCCTAAATCATGCATATTATATTCATACTTAATATTTATGCATATAGATTATATAATCAAGAAGAATTGTGTGAGTAATATTTTTAAATAATCATCTTAATATACAAAAATAGTTTTAGGAAAGTATTTTTAACTGTGTCTGTGAGTTAAAAAAACATTTGAAAATGTTGAAATTTGTTTTGGGGTGAGTTGAATGTGTTGGAATGTGAACAGAGTGTTAAAAAGCAATTTCTGTATGAAATGGTCAACTAGTAGTGATAGATCAATAATTGGTTAACTAGTAGTGGTCGACTAGTGGTTAGAGTAGTTAATCAGTGTGTCAATTTAGTAAGAATTAGTCAACTAGTGTTTTGAGTAGTCAACCAGTGTGTTGTAATTGTACATGAACTGGAAAAAGTGTTTTGAAAATTAGACAATAAAAATTATTTTCAATTGTAAAAAAAATGAAGTAAATAATTTTTAATGAGTTCCAACAGTTATAAAAGGGTAGTAGGCCAAGTTTTATCTATAAATAGGTGTATTAGATGCGTTTTTTTTTTCATAAAGAGGTGTAAGGAAATATCAAAGTAAGTTGTGAAAGTATTTAAGTGATTTTTTAAGTTGGCTTTGATGTATTTTGTGAGAAGTTATGTTGCACAGACCATTTGATGCATTGATGAGCACTTTAAACACTTTGGATAGGTCAAGTAGGATATTTTCATAAAGTGTATTTTGGAGTAATATAAGTGTGAGATTGAAATGGAAAAGGGTTACCCTTGTACTCATTGAAAAAGAGAATGATTGTGTAAGAGTTACTCTAGAGTCCATTGAAAAAGAGGAGTTGTAAAGTGGTAATTATGATAGTAAAATTTCTAACAATGAGTTAGAAAGTGAACATAATGTGGGTTATATGCCTAACCACTATAAATTTGGATTATACCCCTCTTCCTTTTTCCCTTAATTTTCACATTTATTTTTTCAATTATATTATTATTTTATATTGTTTAAGCTTCCACATTGTATTTAGAAGGAATTCTTTAATTAGGTATAAAAAATTTACAAAAATTTAGAGTCACTTAATTTATCCCTCGCTTATATGTTATATAGGGACTTATAATTACCTTTTTAAAGGAAAAATCTAGAAGATGAACAAATACCTAAACCATCTTATAAATATTGCATCATCCTCTAGATCCTATTATAGAGAAACACATCATGCATTCATATATGGAACTAAATAAAAAACTTAGAGAAAATTTTATCAAGAAAGAAATAGGCATAATTTTTATGCATAATCTCATTTAGTGAATCCTCATTACAAATAAAATGGCATGATGCATGATTACCCTTCTCACATACATAGAAATATATATCCTATGCTAACATCTTATGATAGGAGGAATGCAAATGCATATAGACCCAATGACATAATTTCATCCACCTAGGCCTTTTTACCATATGAGGAGCTATGATGAATTATGATATAATTTCACCCACCAAGGCCTTTTTATCATATAAGAAGCTATCATGACTTACAATCTAGGAATGCATATGGTTACTTATCTAGAACACGCACTTATGTTTTTCCATTTTTTGTGGATACTATGAACATGTTAAAAAGTTTTATTATGATAAATTAAGAAGATGTAATGATGTGTTAATAGGTTATAATGAGAGAAAATCAACTAACCTTGAAGGAAATAAGATAGTGTGGGTACCAAGAGCACGTTAATTTTATTATATAGGACAGTGGACTTTACAGGCATCTTCAAAACTCAAAGGATAATCACCAAGACATATTGTTGAACCAAGTGAGAGAAGAAATAAAATGATAATTAATGATATATAAAAGGGATGTACACATTAGACTTGGAGATGTTATGTTGAATGTTTCTTTTTTTTTTTGTATATGAAATAAAATTAAGTGATACTTGATATTTTGAATAATCAAATTGAGTTTATACTTGATCATGAATGTTAGAAACTAATTTGATATAAGGATAATCTTATTGATCTTCATTACATAGATTAAAGGTATAAAATGCATAGGAAAAGGGGGAGAATAATAATACTAAAAATGATATTACATTTGCATAATTAAAATTTGAATGATTAGGAGAAAGTTAAAATTAACTATGTGATATTATGTTATATTAGTTGTAATTATTTAGGGGAAGCTTGATTTATTTTATTTATAAAAAGTTTGATTTTTAAAGAGTTATGATGCAAAAATTTTAAGATAGCTATGAACCTTGATGAACTTAAGGGAACTTTAAGTTTAGGTGATATTTAAGTAATGACATCTTTTAAATTTTGAAATGAGTTTTAGATATGTGATGACATTGAAGTATTTGAGTTTTGATAATATGAGTTTTAAATATGGATGTGATTGTATTGTTATTTTTGTTATTATATAAAGCTTGAGAGAGTTTATAAGTGGTAGGATAACTTAAGTGGTATTGAAAAATTTTGAATGGTATTAGAGCAACACGATTTTGAGTATGTGAACTTTTTAATAATTTCAAAATTGGAAAAAAATTGTGTGATAATGGATTAAGGGAGAGCAAAAGTTTGTTCATTATATATGATTTGGTTTTTATATTTTCTTAATATTACAAGATTTTTTCATCATAAAAAAGGAAAGATTGTTGAATAAAAGAGGTTCTACCCAAGATTTGATGATGAAAAAATAATATTAATAATGATTTTATTGTATTTGATGTTTAAAAAAATAAGTTTGAGGAAAAAGTGTTTAAAAGAAACAATTTAAAGCCTTGGAGCTTAAATGGAATTTATAAAGAATAAAAATAAAAATTTATAAGATCAAGATCAAGATCAAGATAGAGTTATGTATTGAGAAAAAAGTGTTTAAAAGATACAATTTAGAACTTTATAATTTAAATAGAGCTTATAAAGGACAAAAGCAAAAGGCTTAATATCAAGACTAAATTAAAGTTATGCATATAGATTATATCTTGTTTTTTTTATTATAATCTTATCTTGGCTTTATCAACGTGTTTAATAGACTCAAATCATGTATTATGCACACTTTCTATGTGTTCATGTATGTGTGTCAAATTAGAAGTACTTAGATATGCTAGGTTATGTTTTAGGGTTGATTGCATGTGTTAAACTATTTCAAATTCGTGAAAAACTAGTTTTTGTATGGACTAGTCGACTAGTATAATTAAACTGTCGATTATTGGTGTGTAAGATTAGGTTCCAACGAGTAGTTTTAATGGTAAAATAAATAAATAAAATTTAATGTAATACAACGATAACAAATGACCAATAAGCTAATTTTTACCTATAAATAAGTGTGTTGGAATGTGTTCTAGGCATCCAAGTGAAGTAAAAGTGAATGAGAAGTATTTGAGTGATTATATGGGTGTTTTGTATAAAGTTTATTACATTTCTCATCTAGTTTATTTGCAAGTCCCTTAAACACTTTAGTTTGGTCAAATAAGAATTTTTAAAGTATATTTTTTTAGATAGTGAGATTGTGGAATCAAAATTATAAGAGTTACTCTTGTTTTCTTAAAAAAGATAGTGAATGTATAAAGGATGCTATTCACATATTTAAAAAGATATTATTAGTAAAATTTCTACCAAAGAGTTGGAGAGTGGGGCATAGATGTGAGTTTTATATCGAACCACTATAAAATTGGTTTACACTTGTCCTCCCTTTCTTCCATATTTTTCAAGTTTATTTTATTTCAATTTGAGTTATTATATTGTTTTGTAATTCCGCAATTCATTAAGAAGGTAATTTTTAGTTACTTACCAAGAATTAACAAAAATTTTGACCACTTAATTCACACTTTATGTGACATGCTATTTAATATAATATCATGAAAAAGTATTAAAATAAAATTCCTCAAATATGGTTTAAATATGAGATTCATCAAACTTTAAAATATTACAGGGGTGTTAATTAAATCAAATGACATAATTAAAAATTCATAATGATCCTTATATATTTTAAAGATTAATATTTGATAGTATCTGACTCTCAAGTCTTAAAAGAAACTCAACCCTATTGATCCCATCTATTAACTCTTTTATTAAAGGAATATGAAATTTATCCTTTATATTTTGTGTATTGCATATCTTATAGTTAATGCAAAATTTCAATTGTTATCTTTCTTCCTTATCAACATAAGAAGGGATGAAAAGAGCTTATATTTTGTTAAATTATCCCTTACATGGAATTTCTTTTGCCAACCTCCTCAACGGCTTTCTTTTAACGGAAAAACTAGAGGGGGCCCAAAGTAGAGGCCCCCTTAGAAGCCCCTCTCTCACATGAGGGAGGGGAAATTTTGTAATCTTTTAAATAAGTCCTTTACAGCTTTCTTTTAATAGAAAAACTAGGGGGCCCCAGAGTAGAGGTCTCCTGGAAGCCCCTCTCTCATATAAGGGAGGAGCAGTTTTGTTAAGAAATTACAGAATTTCCCCTTCCTAATGTTAGAGAAGAGCTTCTAAGGGGCATCCACTCTGGAACCCTTAGTCAAGTCCTTCTTTTAAACTTCAGCATGTCAATATCTCAAGTTAATATCCTAGGTTCGCTTCTTTAATACAATAAGATAGCTATGGGCCCTTGATAATGGTAAACCTTTTGGTTCTAGAAAAATGCCCCTATATTTCTTTAATAATGCATCAAGAGCCTCCTAAAACTTTTATTATGATTTGAATATTGTCAATTCCATCTCCATCATCTTATAGACACACTGTTGTAACTTGGACTTTACATATGATAACCTTTTGGCAACAAATAAAAGTGACAACCTGCATTTGATTCTTTTAACAAACTCACTGCTTGTTCACAAGAGGCTACAAACACTCCCCCCTCTTTGCTATAATATAACTTATTACCTTTGTTTCTACTCAAATTTCATCACACGCTTCATATAATTGTATACTATATCTTCCAAATAAGAGAGTCATTCATGTCTAACATCATGTCACTTCATACTATTAATAACTAGTGCATTTGTGACAAAATTTTAATGATTCATTATCCTACAAATATTTTTATATATTATCTTATATTTAATTCTCAATCCACCTTCAACCACAACGATCACGATTTCAATTTCTTTAATTTGATATTCTCATTTATTGATAATGTTTTCGTCATGTTTACTCCTTTTAATAATCAAAATGTGAATGATTCTAACACTATGTACATTGTTCACCTTCATTTACTGAAAAGTGATAGTGGGTTTGCTTGTTAAAAATAAACGATAGTATTTTTTCAAAGAAAAAGAGAAAAAGAAACAATAGTTGTTATTTTAAATTCATGTCGATTACTACTTCATCTTCATTGAATTCAGCATTATCTTATATTATGTACAACTGAAATTGTTTCTTCTTACACTTATGACCCAAGGTAAATGCTTTATCATACAAAAAACATAGCCCTTCTTTCATTTGACTTCTTGTTGTTAGATGTTTTTATCACCTTAGCCCACTATTTTAAAAACTGATATGTACCGGGCCTTCCCCGGTGTGAGCCAATTAAAAACCATGTTGGGTCAGTATACCATCCTATACCAGTCAGTTTTGAGCCAGTATGGGGCGGTATTGTAATTTTAAAAAGTTATCTGTCAACTTATGGTAATGCATTGGTCGATCGATGGTCATCATTTACTTCATTCGATTGATCGATTCTTTTACGTAGTCGACCGAATAATTAATTGCGAATAATTCGATCGACCGATGTAAGTTCGGATGACCGATCTGCATTAGATCGATTGATCCTTACCATTCGAGCTATCGATGTCTTAAATATATGATGTAGAAGACGTAGCATTGAAGTTTTTGGAGAAATTAGACATAGGAAATAAAAAAGATCATAACTTTTGATTTAGATTGAGTTATGAGACACATAATATGTTTTAAAAGACATGATTTAAGAGCCTTATTATGAGGCTAATTGACATAATACATTGTCCTTACCAAACAACTTAAAACGGCCCAAAAATCCATTTCGAAGGTCATGAACAGGGTACTTTAATTTTTATGTTATTCAAGATTTTTCTTAATTACGATTCTTTTCCTTATTCGTTAGTTTTAGGGTTTTAAGATTATTTAAACTTTTGACAAAGTTGTTTTCTAGGTCAGTCAATTAATAAGAAATTTTCTATCATCTTTAAATTTTCTGTGACTTTTTACATTACGTCAATATATCATATTGCCAATGTAATTCCTTCATATTTTTATGTAAAAATTGATATTAATGGGTATAAAAATTGTATAAAAATTGTATTATATTTATTATATTAATTGAAAATTTGAAACATATTGAAATTATGTTTACAAGATATGCATAATATATACAAGGACTATTTCACAAATGTTATAAAATCTAGTGATCATTTTATAATTTTAAAAAATTGGTCGGTAAAGGTATTAGCCGATACCGATACAATTGTTGGGAAACTCATATCGATCTTCTCAATATCGCAGTGGAAAAATTGAGGTTTTCTACACAGGATCAATTTAATAAAATTTAACTTGAACTGAAAAATAATATTATAGACAAACTTGAGTAAAGAATTTGCTGTTGCAACGAATTCTTCTTGTATCCTTACCACAATCATTCACGTGCCCGACCTCTAACGGTATCCACAGCTTAATGAGAGAGAACTCAAAACATTTTTTTGAGAG
>JAOXYD010086781.1:0-12140 GCA_028565735.1 Pinacopodium congolense
AGAGTTTTGAGCGAAACACTAACCTTTAAACACTTGAGTGAAATGAGTGAATTTCGCTAGGAAGACCCATTTTGATTCTATGCTTGCCTTTGATCACTATTGTCATAAGTTGTGTTTGTTTATGTATGCTTATGAAAACTAATCATGATGTGTGTAGTAGCTTGACATTTGAGTTGGCCAAAGTTTGAAAAATTGCATGCTCTTGATCCTTGTAAAGATGAATTGATAGGATGGATTAGTTGTGTTTAATTTTGCTTAAGGACAAGCAAAGATTTAAGTGTGGGGAAGTTAATAAGTGTGTTTTTAGGTTATGTTTCTAGGTAGTTTTTAAGTGGTTTAAGTATTTCTTTGTGTGTTTTAGCTTTAGTTTATTTCATGATTTGCATATTTTTCATCTTTGCATGATATTTGGAGTGTTTGTTTATTTTGTTTAGTGTTTAAGGGTGAATTTTGAGCTTATTTGAGGGATAGGTTGATGCACATTGTCCCTTGTTTTTGTAGGCATCAGAATTTCAAGTTGGAATAACTTTTAGATGACTTTGGTGGCTTTCTGAGAAACTTTTAGAGCTCAGATGGCCATGAAAATTGGGGAGGAAGATCACGATGTTAGGAGTCTCCAATTCAAATTTCAAGTCAATCGAAGGTCCGAAGAATAAGTTATGGCCAAAAGAGTGAAGGATGGTCAGAGTTGCAGAAACTAGGTCACGATCGTGACAGTACTATTCCCTAAGCCCTTTGTCACGACTAGTCACAATTGTGACAATACTTTTCATCAAGTCCTCTGTCACGATCGTGACCCAATCACGATCGTGACAGCGGGTCTGATGCTGGATGGGTCAAACGCGAAATTTTAAGTATTTTGACTCTCATTTTGATACATTTAAGGGCTTAAAACCCTAAGAGCCTCATTCATTTAGCAGCTAACACCCAAAAGAGGTAAAGTTGAGGTTTTTTGTGGCACCCAAAAGAAGAAAGAAAAGATCTTCCTTGGAAAGTATCAAGACAACACCCAAGGTTGACAACACCTAAGGTTGACAACACCCAAGGTTTTCAACCTTCTTGGAGTAAAGAGAAGAAATTCAAGGCTCTATTTATATTATTTTTTCCTTCTTCTCTTTATTACTTTTTAGCATGGAAAATATGAGTATTGTTGGATTATTTGGGATTATGAGTAGCTAAATATTTTATAGGAGTTGTTATTGAACTGTTTTGTAGAACTCTTGCTTTATGATCCAATGAATGGTTGTTTGTGGTATGTATTGAGCTTAATCCCTGCAATAGACCGAGAGGGTGAGTAGGTTAGCCTTCTAATAGACCGAAAGGGTGAGTTAGGTGACGGTGTTGGGTAGTATAATGAGAGTTGGCTCCCAATAAACCTATACATATTCAGGTTTTTACAAGTAGTTAAAGAGAGATCTTGGCTATTTGTCAAAGATTACCTATAAGATTACTTAACATTTAGTTGAGTGGATAAGAGAGGTTAGTAAGGCTAAAGATAGCATAATCAATCCTAATCTATTTGGCTAAGGACAGTTAATTGCACCTTGAGAGAGGGTAATTAACCATTAGAAAGTCTGGGGTCAAACATAATTGAATTATTAAGTACAGAGGGAAGAAAAATAGGGATAGAGCAACTCTAATCTTAAACCTTGGGTATCAAACTCCTACACTTTGTCTAATTTGGGTTGTTAGCATTAGTTTCATTTATTTTATTTTACTTTTCCAGTTATTAATTCATAAATCGATTTCTTAAACAAAGAGAAACCTAAATTAAGTGGTGAATAACTCAATCCTTATAAGATCAATATCCGTTTTTTACTACAAGTTACGACCCGCATACTTGCCATTCTGAGCGTAAAATTAGTTGTTTGTTTTGCGAGCGAACAAAACCTCGTAGAATTTATGTACTTTCAACCTTTCTCACCAAAGTCAATTGCATAATCACACTCTCTCACATGGATCTTTTATGATTTAGTTAATCAAATGTGTGATGGTCTCGCATCCAAATCTAGTGTCTAGTTGAAGATTTCCACCAATGCACACCTACATATGGCAAGTCGTGCCTACTCTTACGATTTACTCGACGCATCCTACTTTACTCCCCTACTCGCAAGATTTGGCCTTGTTTGCTCGTTGAACATGCCTCCACATGCTAATTCACATGCCAACCATTGACTAAGATTCACCAGCATCTACACAATCCCGTGACTTAAATTTAAGGTATAAGAACATCCAACTAAAATTTGGGAATTTATGGAAACAATAATTCTTTCTTTCATGTTTAGGAAAGAGAGAATTTTTATTCTATCTTAATTGAATGTCTAGATTTAGTCTGCGAAGATTTAAATGCTTACATTTTTTAGGAATTTCATAATTTTAAAGAAAATAAATAAATATTAATGGTGTTTGGTTTAAAAGTTTTTAAATTAATGATCAAAATTCATTTAATAATAAGGTAATAATTGCAATGTTAAGGGTATTTAGTTAATTTTAAATGAACGCTCAAGATCCTATGACAACAATCTAAATTAATGTATCAAATGAATCAAAGCTCCTTACATGGGAGGGGAGTGGAGACAAGAAATTGTCTGTCAGAAGAAAAAGCCCTCAACCACATTTAGACCATTGAGCATCTAACAGTTAAGATTTATCAATCCACATCAAAGATGAATATGCAAATTGTGCTTGAACATGTTTGATGAGAGACAAAAATAAAAAGAAAAAACTATCTCTAGGAAAATGCATATCTTCTCAGTCATTGCATTATCTCGAATTTGAATGGTAATCATCTTTAATCTGCATCTAAGGAGAGGACTAAATAAATAAATGACAGGTGAGAGTCATGGGAGGGAAAATTATTAGTCATGGAATTTCGTGAATCACTGAATTATTCTTCAATTTCCATCTATTTAAATTATGCTTGCAACTATTTTGCCCTATTTTTAAGTCTTTCCAAGCCTTACTTCATGTCATTTTTTACTTAAATTTTCCTCCGTGTTTTGGTCTCCAATTGAGACTCGTTACCCCTTCCATTTAATGCTCTAATTCTCATCCATTTTGAAGCCTTTACTTGTTGTATACATCATTTCTATTATTTCCTATATGCATCATTTTAAGCAAATTTTTTTGTGGATTTAAACCCTTAATATCATCTATATGCATCATTTAATTAATCTTCTTTCCCACCTATTGTTGTGTCATTTTATGCCTTATTTAGGTGTTTCCCAATTATTTTCTCTCCCAAAGCAATCTCCTATTTCTTATTTTCTACGAATAAGTCCTTCCACAATCATAATCAAAGTCACTTCTAGGATTTCAATTATTTTCTAGTTTATAATTTCTTTGAAAATTTTATTTCAAGCCTTATATTTCCTAAAGTGTTTCATTTAGATTCACATTCCTTTAAAATATTTTTTCACTTTTAGTTTTAAGAGAAAATAAATAATTAATTGAAAGAGTATGAAATGACATTATTAAATAACAAAAAAATTGTAAATTAATATAACAGGGATTAAAATTTAGGCAACTTTGATTGATTTTGTTCATGATTCTTTCTAAAATTGTTTAAAAAGTTCTAAAATGAAATAAAATCTCATGAGACAAAATTAAATGCCTAAACCACATGAAGCTATATAGAAAAAGTCATATAATGATCAGACAAGAGGTTAAACTAAAAGGAAAGAAAAGGAAAATCTCCTAAAGTTTAAAAGCTCCTAAATTTTAACACTTCGCTATACATTGTGGAATACTTCAAAGATAATGAGTTAATAGGAAGGCCAAAAAGGATGACCACCAATACCTAAAAATGGATAATAACATGTTTTGTCACTTTTATTATGAAATAAGTCATGAAATTAAAAATATATCAATTTAGAAAAGGTAGTGAACAATTTGATTGGGCATGGAAAGGAGTCATTTTTCTAAGAGATTATAACAGGAATGAGATGGAAATGGAAAAGTAAAGTAGAAATGCACCCCAAAGGTCCCAAAATTAACACAATAATGCACCCCCTCCCTGAAGGGTGATCTGTATCACATTAGGAGGAGACTATAAAGACTCTAGGCTATAGATAAAGAGGGCTTTTAATGGGGAAATGCAAGTTAAGTATTTAAAGTTAATAGGATCACATTAAGTAAAAGAGTATCATAAATCACTTATTAATAGACCTATAATAAACATTTAGTCTGATCGTATAAGGAAAAAATTGCGTAACTCTTTTAATAATCAATTACCTAGTTAAAAGGATTTTACTAGACATGGATAGTGCAGTGGATATTTTATTTTATGAGTATCTTCAAAAAGACGGGCTTACCATTAGATCAATTAAAGCATGTGATAAACTACTGCTAGCTTTTGGAGGTGATAAAATGTATACAAAGGTAAGCTATCATTGCCCATGACACTTAAAAGAAGTCTTAAATAAGTCATAAACATAAAAAGAACTTAGATGATTAGAAGATATTCTTCATAAAGGCGCATGCTTTATACAATGCAAGAAATGTTGTCAGCTTATTGAAACTTTAAGATATCTCCAACCTTAAATGAAGTAAAAGAGATGATTAGAGAAACAGATGGCTAAACAATGCTATACAATACCCCCTATACAAGGGAGTGTTGCTTACATGATTCATATAGAAAAACTAGATGTGAAGAACTTTACAAAATTAGTCAAAAGGATAATCAAGATATCAATATATGGACTACTATTATTATTATGACTACAATGTAATGTACTTGTTTGTTTACTACATCACTTCAATTGCTACATGTTTTCATATCATACTCCATTGTCCTAGTTATGTCTATAATAGAGTGATATTGTGACATGTTGCCTTGCTAAAAAATATTTAGTTGGGATAGGGAAAAACACATTGATCCAAGATTGAGCACAGAGAGAGAAGAAGAAGAATTAGGGGAAAAAAGGAGAAAAACTAAGGTCACTAAAAGAAAGAGAATGATAAATTGTTACCTTATCAGTTTTCATGAAAGAAATCTATTAACAAAACTTAGCTAATAGATTTCATCTTCACCTTATTGATTACCTTTGATTATTCCTTCAAAAATAGAGGAAAAAAGAGCAGCATGCTAAGTTATTAGTAACGATGAGCTGATTAAGCTTGACATACTAAATTATTACAGTAGTCCTCATATTTATGCCATTTACAAAAAAAAAAAATTATGGGTGCATCAAAAATATCTTGAAATAGTAAATGTTGTTCCCATTTAAATAATGTTTTTGGACTGATATAATTTATAAGGATAATAATTTATTATAAAACAAAATAATTCTATGAATTAAAAAGATACTTACATAATCAAAGTTTTAAAAAAGTAAAATTATTTAAGAATATTTAAATTTTGATAAAAATTATATTATATATTGTAACAAAAAATAATAATGATTTCATATTAAACGTCTAAAAATAATTATTTCATATTAAATAGTATTCATAACATTAATTTCATAAGATTAAAATGATATTAGTATTATATTATTAAAATGCTATTAGTATTATATTGTAAAATTTAAGTTTTTAATAGTATGTCATCCATTATTGAAAACATTTCATGGTTACAATGTCTATAATTGTAGAACTTAACTTGTGCATTAACCCCAATTGTGAAATGTTCAACATGATCATGATTGTGATTTAAATCCTCTAGTAAAACCTAATGAGAAAATTGAGTATAAGATAATAAGGAAACAAAAGGACTCTGTTTCATTACAAATTAGGAAATGGATGAGGTAAGCAAAGAACCACTTAACAAATATTACTAAGACCATAAATCAACTACATGAAGGTAGAAAAAACTTCTTATTTCTGCCACAAAGCTTAGACCATACTTCTAGGCTCATACCATAAATATGCCTTTGCAATAAGTACTTTATAAGCCTGAAACTTTAGGAGATTAGTGAAATGGTATATATAGCTATAGAATTGATATTATAAAAGTCACAATAAACTCTTTAAATCTTACTTCATTATAGATATTATGTTTAAATGGTCACACCTATTGAGCATATTAATGGAGAAAGCATTCAGGTTGGCACACCTATTGTACAAATTATATTTAAATGGATCATAAAGAGATAGAGAGAGTGTTACAAGTGTACATACGGTAGGCTCATTTAATCTTAGTTGTTCAATACATGATCAATTAAATAATGAAGGAAGTTGTGAGAACTTATTGTAAATAGTAAAGCTGATCTGAGAATTATATGTCAAACTTATAATGATGGCCATATTTGAAATTGGAACTAAATAAAGTAAATGAAATATATAAAATAAAGGATGACAAGTTAACAAAGTACAAAGAAAAATTGAAGTAGCTGACATAATATCAACCTAATTCCTCATCATTAAAGCTCTAAGGTAGATTAATTGTCTAAAATTAGGGCCAGCAGTAACAAATAAAAAATTCTATAAGAAGTGAGATTGGCGAGGTTACAAAGAAAAGAAATGATCAATCACGTGAATATGGATGAAACAAATTTTACTTCCCTAATAGTAAATTGCATTAAAAAATGAATTTACCCAAATATTCTAAATTAGTGAAAAACTTATACTTATGGCTACCAAGTACTCCTTAATAAAAGGATAATTATATAAGAGGTCAAGCACCTTGACATATTTAAAATGTTTCACTAAATTCAAATATAAAATATAACATCCCTAAAAAATTAAAAAAGATATAAGGTTTCATTAAGTATTATGTTTTAGGTTTAGATTAAATGACAGGGCTTAGGTTGACTCTAGCCCAACCCATTTCTTATGAACCTAGCCTAAATAAACTCTTCAAAAATATATGTTCTAACCACCACATTTATTTTTTTCTAGCCACCATCGAGAGCTCTAGAGAGAGAGAGAGAGAGAGAGAGAGAGAGAGAGAGATCATTAAAATTAGTAAAAATCAAGCATGAACTTTAAAGAAATTGATAAGATAAGGAGAGGAATTCAAGGCAAAGAAAAGAGTAGGATGTGTTTTGAAAAATAAAGAAAAATAATTAAAAAAAGAAGGACTAAGCGATGGAAAATTCATGTTGGTACATGATAAAGAGTGAAACACATTGAGAGAAGTAAAAGTAAAAAAGTGAAGAATAAGATACAAGAACAAGTTAAGATATAACATGGAAAGAAAAAGAAAAGGATTTTTCTAGAGATGAAGCAAATCCCTACTTAAGTGAGTATATACTTCACTTTTAGCTTCAAATCAAGCCTATCATGTCTGGAACTTGAAAAAGACCTCAACTTTGATGATTTTATATTAGGATATAAATTGATTCACATCTAATTCATGGGTATAATGGATCCACTCACAATGATGAATGATTGGTCGCATAATTTTGCAGAGAATTGGCAATTTCGAATTAGTGATAGTGGTCAAAGTTAGTTTAGGTAGCACTTAGGTTAATATAAAGATTCAAGTTGAGGAATTTTTGGCAATTACCTAATATTTTGGAAGTAAATAGAAAGCCATAATGGTATGAGAAAAAGGTGTGACTTAGATGATGATTAGATAAAGAGTGTTTCTACAAGTAATGATAATGAAAATTAAACAAGTGATTCTGACCCAAAGCAACTTAAAATGGTAGAAAGTAAAGGTCAAAATCATTATTCTAAAGTTGAACTCCAGTTTAGGCAAGCTGGTGGAACAAAATTTAAACCAATAAAGCCACCTAAACAAGTTTACACCTACATAAGAGCAAGAAGAGGACGAGTTATCAATAGCCACGGTCTAGCAATAAGAGTTATGGTGATAAATTATAAGGAAATAGTTTGGATTTGGAGTTTAACTTTGATCATTGTAGACATCAAGTACATGGTAATTAGGGTGTTTTAGCCTGTGTTTTTAAACATTGAGTTTATATTATAAATTTTATATTACTTGAATGCTATGATAGTATTTGGGAGTAAGTGGTAACTGATTAATACATGTAATAAGTTCTTACTTGTCCAGTGAATATTAAATATTAAATGCCATTTAAGTACTTTCATTATTTATTTGTAAGTGGTAGTTATTTTTTACTTGCTCATCTTCCTGTATGCATGATAATACTGAGTTCAATGTGAATATTATGATGGAATGTTGCTAACTAAAGAATTGTTATTATAAGATGATGTGATGTAGTTGCCTTAATTATGTCGATATGAATATACAAGATACATGTATAATTGTAAAAAGTATGAGAATTTGAAAATTGAAATTCGTGTGGATATGGATGAATATGTTTATGTGTGAGTTATATTTTGTGATACATATTTAGAATGGAAGAAGACTGCCTTGTTGATGGTGCTTAAATGCTCGTCTCCCTCTCTTCCTCTTAATGTTTTATCTCCTCTTTTTTCCATGCCTGTCTCCCTCTGATCTTACTAGCATTTCATCTCCTCCTTTTCCCTTTCCTCTTTTAAAATGACTACTCTTTAGTTCACTCCTTTTTTGTTCTATCTTCCCCTTAGTGCTCTCTTTGTCTAATTGAGGCTTGGCCTCCTCTTCCCAAATCCTCCATAATTTAAAACCTTAACTCTTCCATTCCCTATCTTTCGAGGACTTGGAGATCAATAAAGTAAATGATCTTCTAACCTCTTGAAAAGCCTCTCTTTCCACCCTCCCAGATAAGGAGAATGGAAACTCTACGTGGAGCCATCTGGGAACATTGCCAAGGCTAGAGTTGATAAATTGAAGCTCTTCTTGATTGACTTTTTCCTTAAAAAGAGACCTACAATTTTGTGGTTCAACATGCACTTATAAATACTTGGAAAAATTAAGGCCTCTAGGAAATATTAGTTATATGTTCAAACTACTTCTTGTTTTAGCTTCATTCTAATAACAGTTTAAATGAAATCCTTAAATAAAGTCCTTGTCACATCTAAGGGAAGCCTGTATCCATAAAGAGATGGAGCTCTGATGTTTTTGAAATCGATAACTAAAGCTCCTATCTAAGTAAAGTTTCACCAAGTTCCAATAGAATATCGAACTATTAATGGCTTAGCTATATAATGAATGCGGTAGACAAACCTCTACAAATGGACACTTCGATAGCAAGAATGTATCTAGTATCATATGCGTGTATCTGTGCAGAATTAAACCTTTAGAAACAATAGCCTGACTACTGCAATATAACCATTTGTAATGGAAAAGGAGAGAAGACTTGGAATAAGGTACGCATAACTTATAAGTGGAGGCTAGCCTAATAAGGTCCTAAAGTTAAATGGAAGCCTACCAATAGGAAGTTCATCACTATATTTCGATATGAACTTGAACATTTAGAGAAAATGCTTATAACCCAAAAGCAAAAACCTCCCTAAGAAGCCAACCCTTTAACTGATGAAGTAGTAATAACTACTACCCTCGTAGAAGCAATGGATCATTTAAAGAACTTCAAAAAAATTAGATGCACTAGAAAAGTGTCAAGGAAAGGTCATTTTAGGGAACCAAGGCAAAATCAAAGAAGAAAGCCAAGATAAATCCACTAGGAAACCCCCAACTGATTCTAGTAATTCCCTAGTCATTTTGGTTCTTATATATATTTATATATATATATCTACACATGAATATGCAAGAATGGCTTGGATGATAGTAGCTCTAAAAAGTTCACTGAAGTAGAGTCAATCATTAACTGTAGGAAGAAAACCAAGAAAAATAGAGAAGTTAGGTTTGTACTTTTTTAATAGGTGTAGTAGAGGGTTTGCTTTTTGTTGGAACAATAGAGGTCTTTATAATAATAAGATGTAATTATGTATTAAAAATTTTCTTAGTTTTAATCACCCTTCTTTTCTTTGTTTCTTGGAAACTGGAATAAAAACCTCTTGTCTTGGTTACTAAGGCTTGTGAATGTATCTTCCTCAGAAAAAATTCAACAAATAACCTATATTACAGTAATGTAAGAATTTGTGTGGCTTGGAATCCTACTTATCTTTCATGTACCAATTTAGAAATGATAGACTAATTGATTCATTTGGAAATATATGCTCTCAATTATAGTTCCCCCTTCCTTATTACTTGTGTTTGCAGCTTTAATACTCTAAACCATAGCCAAAATCTCTAGAGTGGCCTCCAAAGAATTTGTTTTACAGTTTTAAAACCTTGACTAGTTGTTAAGGCTTTTAATGCCATTTTGCACCTCCATGAAGCTACCAATCCCAATTGCATCAATAATATCCCTAAGTTGAGTCTAATGGACTTTAAGGCTTGTCTAGAAAGATGTTCCCTTATTTAACTTAATTTTAGTGAACCCTTATTCACATGGAGCAACAAATAACAAGGCTATCAATATATAGCTAAGAAAGTTGATAGATCCTTAAAATACCTGATTGGGTTACTACTCTTCCAAACTATTACACCACAATGGATAACCCTAATGTATCTAACCACTCTCCCATCAAGATGTTCATTTTACCTATAATTTCCAAAACAGATCCTCCTTTCAGATTTTTCAATGATTTTTCCAATCATAGGAGTTTCTTCATCCTTATTGAAAAAGTTTAGTCTACTTAAGTAGTAGAAACTCTTATGTATTACGTGGTGGCAAATCTTAAAAAGTTTAAAAAAGATCTTAAAGAAATGCATAAAAAAAGAGATCAAGAATGTTAATCTGAAAGTTAACCTTTTGATGTTAGACCTAGATAAAATCTAATCCCAATTTAAAAACAATCCAAATGGCACCTCCCTCTATGATCAGGCAAAGGACATATGCAACCATTACTATCAAGAATTAATTAAATAGGAATCATTCATGAAGCAATCATGGGGATAAGAACTTAGAATTCTTCTATCATTTCATCCTTGCAAAGAGGTATAGGAATAGTGTTCATTCTATCCTTGATGATAATGGGAATATAGTCACTAGCATTGAGGAAAATTAGGATCATTTCCTAAATTTATTTTGGAACTCTCTAGGAGACACTAGGGATAGACTTGTATAAACCTCCACCCAAAGAATCTCTATCTCTAATAAACTTCTTAACTCCTTCACTACATCCCTCATATCTCCTTTACTAAGGCCATAATAAAGCAAGGTTTCACTTCTTTTAATCCTAACAAAGCTCCTAGTCCTGGTGGTGTTAATGGTTAAATTTTTAGAAGAGCTTGACTATAGGTAGGGAAGTAACTAATTCTATTCAGGATTTCTTCCTTTACAGGAAAATGCTAAAACGCTTAATTATACTTTTATCACCCTTGTCCCTAAATGCCCTAACCCTTTAGGAGACACTAAAATTTCCCCATTTCTTACCATAATATGATTTATAAAGTCATTTACAAAGTTTTAGAAAAAAAGATTTAGGGAGACTCTTCCTCACATTATTAGCCAAAACCAATCTACCTTTGTTAAAGGAAGAAGGAAATGAAATAATATCCTTCTTGATTAAGATATTTTTAAGAACTACAACCTAAACATAGGTCCTAATTGATGTAATTTTAAAATTCACTTAAGGAAAGTTTATGATTCTATTCATTGGGATTTCATCCTTAAAGTCCTTAGAATTCCCTCCCTTATTCATAAACTAGATTAAAGAATGTATCACTAACACTTCTTTCTCCTTCATCGTAAATGGTTCTCCTAAAAAAATTTTAAAAGGTAAATCAAGACTTAGATAAAGAGACTCTTTTTCCCCATATCTATTCACTACATGAGTGGAATTTTTAACCCAAATCCTTGACTATGTCATAGCTAGGAATCCTATTTCTAAGTTCTGTTAAAGATGTTCCAAAATTAGGCTATCTCACCTTACATCCTCCTATTTTTCCATGCAAACTCTAGCTTCATAAAATTTTTTAGGGTTAATAGTCAAATAAATGATCAACATTTTCACATTTTTCACTTAAGTGATAAAGCTTTTAAAATTTTCAATTAAGTGATTAACGTTTTAAAAGTTAATCAGTTAAGTGAAAAAGACTAACGCCGTCAGTGACCCGAGTTGATCAGATTCGACTCGACCCAACAAATCAAATTCAACCTGGCCCTCTCCAACCTTTTTACCTTGTCTGGTTAATTTTTTAAACGTTAATCACTTAAATGAAAATTTTTTAAAGCTTAGTCACTTAACTGAAAATGTGAAAAATTTATATTAATAACCTATTTTTAAAATTTTAATATAGATTCATCTCATAAATGAATATTTTTACATAATATTTATAA
>JAOXYD010086791.1:0-12140 GCA_028565735.1 Pinacopodium congolense
TTTGAGAGGTCATATAACTTTTTGATGCGAAGTTAAATACTTTATTGTGAACACCCCCGGTTACTAGGTTAGATCACCATCTCAAATGACTACTAGCACCACTCATAACTTCAACTTAGAGAATTTGGGATGAAACTAGTGGAGTGAGAATTGCTCAATATATAATAGCACAAAAATAATGACACTTTTCATTTATCAACAGAAACAAAGATGCTTTTTATTCAATAATGCAAAAAAAAAAAAGATCCTTTTCTCCTTTTTTTTCTTTTTTTCTTTTCTTTCAACACTTTATTCTAAACATTCATATGAAAAAAAATATACAAAATGCACTTAAGAATTTAATATCACACAAAAGGGTCACTAAGCACATGCAATCACTTAAAAGAAAAAGAGAAACAAAAACTTGAGAGTTATTCAAGAATCGATCAATAATTAACAAATCAAAGGCATCAATTGAATTCAAACACCAAAATTAACAATTAACTAAAAATCAAGATCCTTTTAAGATAAAAAATTCAAACCATTGTCATCAAATTCACATTGCAAAAATTTTAAAACTTCTTGCCCTATCCCTACACTTATAATGGACATTATCCTCAATATTGTAATCTAATGAAAGCATAAAGGAATGGGATCAAGAATACTCCCCTAGATTTGGAAGAGGCCTTATGAACCTTGAAAGAAAAAATGGTAGCTTCCCTCTTAAAGAATAAAGCAACACATCTTCCACTAGCAACCAAAACATAAAAAAAACAAATAAAGTACACAAAGCAAACTAACCAAAAGATATTTACAAGAGAAAAAAACAAAAAAAAGGATACAAATAGAGTGTGTCCCATCAAGCATATAAGCTTGAACTTTAGCTTATTCAACATTATCCATTATTGAATAAATGCTTGAGCCTAATAGAAAGCATGCTCAAACTCAAAGATGAGCGTAGAACAACTTCCTTTGAAATAGGCTCATAAACAAAACGATTCTTTAAAGCATTAAGGAGGTGGAACTACATTACGTCACCATCATACTCTAATGTTCATTCTCCTTTTTGGTTATCACCCTTCTCCTATGATGGTCTCTGTAGTGGATTAGGTGATGATAGTGGAGACTCTACATCCTACTTTTCACCTTACACTTTTAGCTTACTTGCCAATAGCTCATTTAACTTAATGACATCTTTGTTTTTGTTCATCTGCAAATGGCTAAGAAAAGGAAGTGAAACTTAGTTCAAAATAACATGAAATGTATCAGTAACCTTAAGAGGATACTCATCCTCCTTTTTTTCCTGAGCTAGTGGCTTTTCATCTCCTAGTTGGTCTTACTCTTCCTCGATTGCTTTTAAGTACTCCCATTATTCTCCCTTCTCTAAAGTGTATACCTCCTTAATAGCACTCGCCTATTGGCTAAGAACACTTGTAGACACTTGGGCTTTTATGCTATGAACCATGTCTACTAAATGGTTCAATTTATCTTCTAAGGACTTTAAGTTGCTCCTCATTTCCTATTGGAATTGAAGAGTTCATTATGATCTCCTCTAGTGACATCCCATCAGCTTATGGTGGCGATGGTGAAGATAAGGG
The DNA here is from genome assembly GCA_028565735.1 of Pinacopodium congolense. Classification (NCBI taxonomy): domain Eukaryota; kingdom Viridiplantae; phylum Streptophyta; class Magnoliopsida; order Malpighiales; family Erythroxylaceae; genus Pinacopodium; species Pinacopodium congolense. Next base: position 1,578 of record JAOXYD010086791.1, read on the forward strand.
CGTACGGTAGAAATATGCTTGATCTTAGTAATAGCTGCGCAAAGAATCAAATTCGTATTGTTGTGTATCCTACAAAACAGGACACGTATAAAAAGGATAACCCAGACTGAACAAACCTCACATATCTTAACTTATTGTTAATCCATCCTTGCTTGCATCACTAAAGGTGTAAGGTTCGTCACTTGATGCTCTAACCTGGAAGTACAAATATACTGAAACATATTATCAAGATGATAAGAATAGGAATCAAACTCACTAGCTTACTGATAATGATCCATCATTGCTTAAAAGTTCCTAAATTTTGAAAAAACTGTGGTCAAATACAAACAAAAGATAAGGTGACAAATAACAACAAAAACAAAAACAAAAACAAAAACAATAAGAGAAACAACTAAAACATAAGCATCAACTCCCCGACAACGATGTCAAAATTTTAGTAGGCTTATCGCTGACCACCAAATAATAAATTTAACCTAACTAAACCTACTATGTAGTTAGGGCAAGTCAGGATCAATCCTATAGGGAGCTAAGACGTGCTAAAGCTATTTCTAAGATTGCCTAAAAGAAAAAAAAAGAAAAGGAAAAACCCTGGAATTGAGAGACATTAAAATAAAAAGGAAAGACATACAACGACAGTAAAACAAACAAGCAAAAACACATAAAAGAAATAAACAGAGACAATAAATGAAAGCTAGGCAAAAGATATATAAGGGATTCAGACTTATAACTGATTCTTAAAATAAATAAATTGCGATTAGTCTAAGATTCTAGCCTATAGATTCAAACAATCTCTTGAATCCTATGTTCCACTAATTTTAGGCAAATCCTATATGATAGAAAATTTTCCCCTAATCATGCAACAATCTTGAACAAGCTTTCTAGATTTAATAAATCGACAACATTAAGTGCTAAGGAATGACTAACCTAAGCCATAGCCACACCAGTGAGGGCTATGTAGATTAGATAATTAAAATCCTAGATTAATTATTTAAGTTTACCTACAAACCCAATTAACCTATTTCCACTTGTGGTACTAGCTACGGAAGATTACATATCACAAGCCTCTACCTAGCAATTGAACTAGGAATTATACCTAAGATGGTCAATCATAAGAATTAATCTCTAATTCATGTCATTTAACCAGAATTCCAATCCAACCTTGACCTAAATCACAATGCCCAATTGATTCCTAATCAATTCTCATAATTATTAAGCCAAAATCCCATTAATATCTTCCAACCTAAGACAATTCTAGCATAACAACATGAAATCAACATAAAAACAAAATAAAATAAATAAGACAACACATAAATAGCTAGAAAACACAATGAAATTAACAAACCAAAGGTTGTAAAAAGAAAGCAACACCAGATATTAACCAAATGTCAAAATTTCAACATAATATTTAAACAAAACTTAAAATAAATACAAAGTAAAGTAATAAAAAAATGAAGAAAAAAAAGAAATTAAAAAAACTAAAGATGATGAGGAACTAAAATATGAAATAAATAGTACAACAAAGTAAATGATAAGAAAATAAATAAAAACAACCTAAAAACTATGAAGAAAAGCTACGGCTAAGGCTAATAAATGAAAAAAAAATGAAGTTGTCGCCAAGCTCTCTAATATATAATGTCGTCTACACCAAGAAAGCATTAGAAAGCTCTTTTTTTTCTACACCAGGAAAGCTTTTATTTTGTTTTTGTCTGTTCGCCCTAGGGCTGGATGCCCTCCAGTAAGCTTTTCATTCCTTTAATCTCTTGAGAAGCTTTAAAAATTTTGTTTTTTATGTCTTGGAAGAGTGCATCATGTGTTCATTACTCCTTAATAAAGTATCCTCTCCTTTTCTTTTCTTAAAATTTTTTTTGCTCTCCTAGAAAGCTTTCTTTGTTTTTATGATATTCTCCTCTCCGATATTTCTTCTTTAAGTTGCCACCTATCCCTTGTCTTGAAACATTTTTATGCTCCTCTCTTTAAAACACTTTTGTTTGTTGTTGTTTAAAACTTTTAAAAAGTTTGGTTCTCTTCTGTTTTTAATAATGTTTTTGCTCCAATTTGCTTCAAAACCTTGCCTTTTTGGTCCCAAATGTGTACCAACATATCTAACCTAGCATTCAACACAAATTGAGCTTTTTATCTTGAAAACAGGATTGAAATCACATGGAAATGCATAAGAAAACATAAGATAATTCAATCCTATCTATATGGATAACTAACTAAATTATACTAAGACCAATTAGGTAAGTGCGTCTATCATTCTGTAGTACCATTTATAGTGAGTCTAGATATCATTCTCACAAGGATTAGAACTATTAATATTAGTTGTTTTTCTGTTATCTAATATTATTTTAAAAAAATGATTGATTGATTAATTATTAATTAAAATAAAATTAATTAATCAAATAAAAATAAAAAACCAAAGCAATTTACACAAAGAGGTATCAATTAATATGATTCAAACCTAAATAAAGAATCTCCATAGAAATGAACTTGTTCAAGTTTTGTCTCAATTTAATGTTCAACCCAAATTAATTAGACTATTAAATTATACTCTTTCTCAAGACATATAATTTCTATCTCGTAGTTGATTAATTAGAATCTATTATAAATTAAAACCCTAAAAAGACATATTAACTGGATCAATGGATTTATGGTAGTTAGGTTTATATCTAACCCAGAAAACTTATGTAAACCTATTTTTAGAACCCTATGTAAGACTTTGTATCCATGAATTGACTTCTTTATATAATTTATTTCCAAATATAAATATATGAAATCTGAGGATGGATTGAAATTTCTAACAAAAACTTTAATCTAAATACTATAGTATTATGAATGAACATAAAAAAAAGTTTGAATTTTCCATTAAATCCAATAATAAATTAAAAAATATAGTTTTAGGGTTCATTACATCTGGATCTCAAATAAAAATTAGCTCATAGCTCTAAAAATAAATACGATAGCAATAAAAGAAGAGTAAGGTGCTATAAAACTTATTCTCATGTAGTTTTGCCCTTAAATCTTCCATTTAATATTGCTAGAAATCATTTTTATCATTGAACCTTCCCTTTAATCTTAAATTAGTCCTCTTATAGAGATTTAATCTTTTTTGAAAAAGGCTTTAGATTTAAAACTAAAAACTGATAAAAAAACTAAAAATTTTTTTTCAAGTTATACATGTTAGTTTCCGATCTTAAAACCTAAGTCACAATTGTGAGGAGGCTATGAAATCTGTACAAGCCATTCACACTAGGCATGATAACAATTTCCTTCTACCCTTTAAATGAAATTTCCATCCACTCCCAGAATCATAACCAACTCCAAATCATATAAAACATTCATTTTTTATTTATACAAGTAATATAAAATTTAATAATTAAAACTTTTACTTTAAAATTTATATGAAATGGCCTAAAATTTAAGTTTTAATAGATCAATATAATAATAAAAATATGTGTAAATCAAGCCTTATAAAAATGCATCTGTATCTTAATTTAGTAAAAAGCAAAATTTAGTAACTGTAGAGGTAGAATTTGTAATGGCTAGTAGTTGTTGTTCTCAAGTTATTTGGCTTAAACAAAAACATGGAGATCATGATATAAAAGCTTAATAATATCCTTCTTAGCTATGATAACACTAGTGTCATATGCCTAAATAAGAATCCGATTCAACTTTCTAGACTAAGCATATTGAGATAATATATTACTTCATTAGAGATCATGTGTAAAATGGTAACCTTGAATTGGAATTTGTTGACACACAGTACCAATTGGTTGATTTTTTGCTAAACCCAATAAGGGGAGATTTTCCATGATTAAGAGAGAGTTAGGTATGATTTATGGTCAGGTTATTTGAAAATCTTTTGATTTTATGCATGCCTTTCAACTTTGATGTGATCACCTTCATAAATTTGGTTTTATACCAATGGACATCTTTTCCAACTCTTTTATAACTTGTTTATTATGTCAAAAAGGAGGAGAAATTTGTGTTATATTAGATGTTTCATAAAGGGGGAGTTACATTTTTTAGTTACATTTTTTTATGATGTTTATGATCATGTTTTGTGCATAACATGTATTTGTTTATGTTCATTTAGATCCCCTTCATGCTCTATTGCCCTATAATAATATGACACATACATTTAGTGGGAGTATAATTTGTTTTAATGTATGAATTTAGAAGAAGCATTATTTATATGAAAATTATATATGATGGTTAGTTTTATGAAAAATCTTGAGCTTGTGGATTGATATTATTAGTTCTAAATGTATTCTTGTTCCCTAAGATCACTTCTTTTTTCAACTTCAAAAAAGAGGAGATTATTGAACTAAAAGAGTTCCAATCTTAGATTTGATGATAAGAAAACATGATTTTTACTAATGATTTACTTTATGGTGTAAAGTTTGAAAGATAGGTACATTTGGAAGTAAAGTAGAAAATTTAGCCTTGAAGATTAAAATTAAGGAAAATGTATGAACAAGAATTTTGGAGTTTCAAGACCATTAGTTAGGTGGGTTTTAATTTAATTATAAGTTTTATTTAAATATTTAATACCCATAGGGCTCAAATTGCATATATGTTGCATAAAATTTTCAAAAATGCATGAATTTTCTCTAAATAAGATAATCTTTGTATCTTATTCAATTGATACTTTCTAAGATTCAAATAAGAATTAAAATTCTTTTAAATTTTGTTTTTTAAGTGAAAATAATGATTTTGAAATGTTTATAAGTTGTTTGAAAAGAAAATTTTCAAAAAGTTCCTTAATTGTAACAAACTAAGACATATTTTGTAATTGAATTTAATTAAAGGATCTTGGTATCCAAAATCATCATAGGGATCATTTAAAACATGATTAAAGTTGTATATGGTATTAAGAAAGTGTTTAAAGGTGTTTTAAAAAAATTTTAGTCAAAATTTTATGTTTTTCTAAGAGTTCAACAGCAATATACAAAGGTTGTATACAACATATAATAATGTTGTTAAAGTGATTAAACGGCAGTCTAAAATAGTTGTCCAAATAACGCCATTATATTTGAATGTCTATCAAGAAGATCAATGACAAGGATTAATAAAGTCATTGATATATGAGGAAACTATTATTTACTCACTGATAGTATAATGGCTAGTTGTAGACTTTCAATAAAACATTATTTGCTTCATTTCTAATGTCTATAAATGGTTCTAATGATGTTTTGAGCTTGTAAACTTTATAGATGAGATTGTTAAGTTTTTCAAATGGATGTGAGTGGTACAATTTCTTATCATATTTAGAAGGTGATTCATAGTGATTGGGAGAGTGTTTATTGATGTTTAGAAGGGTGAACTATGCCCTTGAGTGTAAGAAGAAGAATTCATTTTAAATTTATTTAATGATATGAAGTACTAAGAAACAAGTGATAGTACTTTCAAATTGATGAAATAAAAGTTTTAGTCTAACCATGTAGGTCGAATAACCTTTTTGAAGGCTAACTTAGTGCAAAATGATTCTTTTGTGAAGGAGGATAAGGAGATGATAGAGTACTTTCTATAATATAAGGAAATATTTTAAGCCCTAAGAGAAAGCTTCCTTTAAAAATATTTCATTACTTGATTTGGTACTCTACAGGCTATAATAAGTGATGAGAGCACTTACTTTTGTAATAATAATTTCAAAGCTCTCTTATTGAAATATGGAGTCAATCATTGGAAATCGTTGGATTACCATTTGTAAACTGATGACCAAGTAAAGATGTCTAATTAAAAGGTTAAAAATATTTTGAAGAAAATAACAAGAACCTTTTATAAGGAGTGGGTTTAAAAGATTCATGATGAATTATAGGCATACTGCACCATTTATATATCTCTTATAGGGGTGTCTCCCCATTGGTTGTTTTACGGGAAAATATGCCTCAGTGGAACCACAAATATCCTTATTAGGTCATTAAATAAATTAATATGGATATATAAACGAAATTGAAAAACCATTTTTTTAGTTGAATACATTAGAGGAATTTGACAATAAAGCTTATGATAATGCTAGAATATATATATATATATATAAGGCAAAAAAAAATATTTGTCATGAAAATTTATTTGAGAAAGGAGTTCTTACCAGGATAACAAGTGCTCTTTGACAACTCAACGCTTCGATTTTCTTGGAATACTCAAGTTTAGATGGTTAGGTCCTTTCAACATCGCAAAGATTTTACCACATAGATTTCATATAGGTAAATCATCTAGAGAAATGAACATTAAAGATCAATAGACAATGCCTTAAATTATATCTTATTAAGAGCTGTTTTAGTAAGAATAGCAACATTATCATACTCAACTCATTATAAAAGTTGAGTTGGTGATATTAAGCTGAACACTTCTCCACAAGCAACCCCAACATTTTAAACTCTTTACTAGTTTATTTTCTTATTTTAATTAGTTATTTAATTTTAATTTTCATTATTAGACTTTTCTTTTATTGTAAGTTCTTAGTTTACATTTTCTAATTATATTTTTCCGTCTCTTTATGTTTTGATAAGATATAAAACAAGTTCAGGCAAGGCAATACAAGACTTCTAAAAAATAACTAAAAAAGAGGAGAATAAGGGGCCTCTATATAAAGATTGGCAGCACCTTACAGTGCTTTAGCATCTAAAAACCCATCAGATGGAAGGATGACAAAAGACATAGCACTTCACATTGGGTGAGAAGTGCATTTGTATCACAAAAGCAAAATTAAAACACATTTATGTAACAAAATAACACCAAATTGCTATTTAAATGAAACTAATAATATTTATCTCACCAATAATATGGAAATATTGAACTTGGAATAATTTAATTTTAAAAAGGCAATATAAATAGATGACTTGAGGGATTTAAAGAGGGAGTTGACTTTTTTATACATATTAGAGACTTTTCTTTTACCTTTTAGCTAAGATTTAGGGAAGAAGAAGAAGAAGAAGAAGAAGAGAAATAGGAAGAAGAAATTTGGCTTCAATTTTCCTTCAATTCTTACTTTTTCTTTTTTTTTTAAATCTGAGTCAAACCATGTTTAAGTTTTTATTTAATTTTATTATGTTCTTGATGTATTTTATTTTTATTCAATTACATCCTTTTGTTTTTTTATTTGATAAAATCGTAGTTAGATTAATTTTGGTAACTAATAAATTCAATCCTTATAGGACAATACTCTTTTCATCACTATATTACTTATCCATAATAACATATACTTGAATTAAAATAAATAAAGATACTAGTAGAGAGAATATCAAAATACTAGAAAGGAACTATATCTTTAGGACTTTGGCATCCAAATTTGGTGAAACTAAAGCTTATATGATATTCTAATATGTATTATGAAAGAATGTTTTTTAGATAGGAAAAGAATAATAGGAACTTATCAATCCTTAGGACATTCCATATTCCTTGATTAAGAAACAAAATTTTGTAGCCTTAACCATAATCAAGGTGTATTATATAGAAATAGGAATTTGTTATGCATAACCTTTACAAATTAGTAATAACCTAACGAATTCGAAGTATAACTAAACAAAATTCCTTTAAAATATGAAAAAAAATATTGTTATATGTTTAAATAAGAACCTGAGACTATGACTAAATGTAAATTAAGAATCACCATGTAAAATACCATTTTTGAAATTGTGATGTATAAATAGAATTGATTGATAATCAGAACCAATTACCATATATACATACCAAAACCTAAGTGAGGATCACTTAACACCATTTATAAGAAGATTAGAATGACAAATGTAAATTCATTACAGTTTTTCACGTCATTTTATTATCAAATATGCAAAAGAAGATTCCTCAAGGCATTATAGATTGAGAAATAAGTGGAAAAGAACAAAATTTAACCCAACAAAAGGCCCATAAAGACCTTCTATTCGATAAATGGATCTGACTACATGGCCGACTTCTCATAGTCGGTCGTGGTCGGTTCTGATAAATAATAATATTATAATTAAAATTATTATTATTATTATAATAACATATATAAATGGCTAGTAGGCCATGGACGGCCGTGGACTATCGGCCATGTAGTTTTACCCTTGATAAATTAAACTAGGCCAATTGACGAAACTAGTTATTTGTAACTTATATTCTATGAACCAAATATAGGATCCCCTTGTTTAATTGCTTCTTCATTCTTCCATCCCTCTTACTCCTAAACGCCCATAATGAGATTTAAAAAGTCATATTTATTCATAAATAGCATTCGAACTTAAGTTCCTAAATCTTTGAAACATCAATTTCTCCTAGATATTACAAATTCTTACTCCCTCTTTAAGCAAAATCAAGGCTTCCTCTTGTTAGAGTCAAGGTTTCTCACTCTAGAATCAAATTTCTCTCCCTATGGTCCTATAGTTTCATCCAAACATCTTTCATTATTGTTTGGTCATTTTAGACTTATGGTAAGTTATTCAAATCTTTTTTCTAGTAAATTCATTAGACTTTGATATTTTTTTATTTTTTGGTATTAAGTTTTAGTTAAAGTGGAGGTTGAAAATTTTTAAATAAAGGATAAATTTGTTATTTAGACTAGATTTCTTTTTTCAAGATCAATGATGTCTCTTATTCCTAGACCCACAAAACATTATTCCTTTCAATAATGCCACCAAAATGATTTAAACAGAGTGTCTATAGAACTAGTAGGATTGAAACATCTCCACCATTTCCTTTTCCACTATCTAAAGTTGAAATTAATTGTTTCACAATTAAATCTAATGAGTTTGAGCATTATAAAATTCGAAATACTATGCATAACCAATTCATCTTGGACACTTCATATGATTATTTCAATAAAAAGGGTCATGTCAAATTCTTTATTGATTAAATTTGGGAACCATTTCATATCTTAATCATCAGTTTCATCTAACCACTATTTGTATTTTATGATGTAATCTTCAAAACCACATAGATTACATTGAGTCACATATTCTTTTAAACACTAATAGTCAAGTCATTAAGCTTACACAAACTCTTATAAATAAGAGTTTAGGAATTCCATCTGACTTTAGTCAATACATTTTTATTCTTCCTATTCATAAGAGTATAGTTCCCCAAATAAGAAACTCTATTTAATTTTTCTTTCAAATTTTTAGTTAAAAAACCAAAACCAAACTGCATCCATTCCCTAGGGTATAATCCTATCTTTTGTGCTTAGGCACATTAATATTCCACTATCATCCAATAACTTTGCATACAAAAACTACTATCTCTTTATTATAGAGACTTTTAAAGCTATGAGTATATATTATAATAATCTACAAGAGCTTTTTAAGGTAAAACAAGCTAAGGACGTGTTATAATAGGTGGTGCTAATTCTACCCCACCACATCATTAGGACGACAAGAGTGAAAAGGAAGAGACCATTAAGGATCAATTAAATGTGATAGAGACAAGTGTTAACCAATTGAAATGTTAAATGGATATGAAGACCATCATATTTGAAGGACACTTGGATCAATACTTACAATCATCAAAAGGGAGCATAGATGTAGGTATGACTACTGTTCAATTTGATCTGACAATGACCTTTATGCAAGTAGATTTTCCCACTACCTATATTGTCATAAGCATAATGTTTAACCTTTTTTGTTAATGATGTTAAAGAGGGGAATAAAAAGTGGAAATTTATGTTTAAGGAGGGGCACAAGCTGTATTGATGGTGAGTACATATATTTTAAATAGGTTTAGGATATTTGTATCCTTTTAATATTTCTATCCATTTTTAATTATTAATTAGAGTTTTTAGATATTTGTAATGTATGAATATTTGGATTTTTCAAATGGATGATTGCATTGATATTTATTGTTTGGATGTCAAATTCTTGGATGATCTTTATAAGTAAGAATATATAAGATATATTATAGAAACATGATGGTCATTTAAGATTTATTCTTATTGCATGTGATGATCATCCAATTTTTTTCGATGATCCATTTATAATTTTTTAATTAGAATACACATATTTCATCCTTGTTACTACTTTCACGGTTTTGTTTTAAAATCATGAAATATGATATGTATGATAGTTAGTGCTTAGGTATTTATTATGAAAAAATGCATATGTAAAGTTTATTATTACAAGTATATGATTATAAGTTAAAGAAAGTTGTATAAGATATATATTCCCAATGAAAATTGTTGCAAATATTTGGTTATGGATGGAGGGTAAGTTGCATGAGATGTATATTCCCAATGAAAATGACAGAAGGTTATAGTTTAATCCAACTTTAGTGAACTCGTCGTAAGCTACCAATAATAAAAATACCTAACTAACCTAACTAAGTAGCTAGGGCAAGTCAAGGTCGATCCCACAGAGAGCTAAAGTGAATTGCTATCTCTAATGTTGCTAAAAAGAAAACAAAACCCTTAGAAGCAAAGACATTAAAACTAAATACTATGACAAAACAGAGACAAACAAAGAAGAAATAAACAAGGAAGACGAAAGTTGGGTGAAAAATATATTGGGAATTATAAACTTATAATTGATCCTCGAAATAGATAACTTGTGATTGGTGTAAGATGCTAGCCTATAGGTTCAAACAAGCTCTCAA
>JAOXYD010086801.1:0-12140 GCA_028565735.1 Pinacopodium congolense
TCTTGGAACTTCCAATTCACTTGAATTGCCATTAACTTCAATTTTGACCTTCCAACTCCAAGCTTTCCATAATGGATTCTTTGTGAAACATACCTAACTTTAAGATTAACATCATGAACTCAAACCATTAGTGATTAAGCATGTTTTGTTATCATCAAACCAAGATTGGAACCTCCCTTGGTTCAAAAGTTCTAAAGTAGGTGGCTTTACAATAGAGAGTGGTGTGGGTGCATCAATTCTCTCTAACCTCTCCTACTCAACTTCCTTACATAATTCCTCTTTGTTCACTTATCCCTTCAATAATTTCATCAACTTCCTCTTCAACTTCCTTCACACACTCATCCATAACATCAATCTTCATACATGCATTACCATCTATCGACTTCTTTAGTCATGTTAAATTTAACTTACTCATCACCAATTCTCAAAAATAGTTTTCCTTTATGCACATTAACTAACACCCTATTAGAATTTATAAAAGATCTACCCAAAATTAATGGATAATTCCTATCTTCTTTAAAATCCAACATAATAAAATAAACAGGAACTATAAATTTATCCACTTTTACTAACACATCTTCTAAAACTCCTTTTGGCCTCTTGATGGATTGATCCACAAGCTGAATGAGCATGGTTGTTGGTTTGAAATTTCCTAAACTTAGTTTCTTGAAAATAGACAAAGGCATCAAGTTAATACTTACACCCAAATCACATAACCATTTGAAAAATTCAAAATCACGAACAACACGTGGAATAGTAAAACTACCTGGATCTTACAGTTTTGAAGGTATTGTACTTGTGATTATCAAACTACGATTCTTAGTCAAGGTTATCATCTAGTTGTCTTACCAAATGCATTTATGCATCCATGCTTTAGATTGAGAAACTTCACATACTTGGGAATACACTCTAATTCCTCCACCAAAGACAAATTAATTTGAAGTATCTTCAACTTCTCCAAGAACTTGGAGAATCGAGTGTCTATTTGAAGTTGCCTTATCTTCTGTGGATATGGAACCTTGGTTTTGTATGGTGGTGATCAGACATATGGCTTCTCTTCTTCTATTTCCTTTCCTTTTTCCTTTCTTTGGCTATCCTTTTGCACACTTTAGTCCTCTTATTGCTTACTACTCCAAAGTGTAATAACCTTAAGTTGTTCCTTTAGATTGGCCTCTATATTGCTTAGTAGGCTACCTGCACTTCTCGAAGACAAATCATTAGCAAGTTGACCTACATGTACCTTCAATTTAAATATGGATGAAGAGTGATTTTTCAAAATCTGATCAAACTTTGCCTCCATCCTCTTTTAGCTTTCCTCCTGGCTTGAAAATATCTATTTATTGTTCTCCTATTGATTTACTAGTTTGGAGCCAGAGACATCCATTAGCTTGTCTATCTTATTCTCTAAAGACCCAAGTCTATCTTCCTGAAATCCAGGAGGTCTTTGTGATCTTATTTGGTAACATCCATTATTAGTACTCCAAAAAATATTTGGATGGATTTTCTTCTTTAGATTGTAAGTGTTGGAGTATGGGTTGTTACCCCGTTGCGTTAGCCTATAAAATTTACTCGATTAGTGCCATTAGCTACCAATAAGAAACATTCTACGATGCCATGGTTGTCTTCCCCACAAAGCTCACATTGAAATTGCATGGCCTTTACTAAAGAAGATTGGGATCCTTACATGTTACTCAATGGCTTGGTGAGGGTTGTAATCTATACTTGTAAAGTTGTCACTGAGTCAATTTATGTCATCCCTTTTTGTTCCTTTGGCCCCTATCTACTCCTCTCATCAGAACACAAACAACTATTACTCACCAACTCTTCCAAAAGATTATGAGATGCATCGATAGTTTTCTTCATCGAAGAACCTCCAGCAACTGCGTATACAGTTCCTCTTGTGCTCTGATTTACACCTTTATAGAATGTTTGCAAAAGGAACTTTCTCTAAAGGTTGTGGTAGGCGCAGGTCATCTGTAATTTCTTAAATCTCTCCCAGGCTTCATCCAATGTCTCCCCATCACTTTTTTGAAAATTAGTGATCTCCTTAATGATCTGTGTAGTCTTGATTAAGGGAAAGTACTTAGCCTAGAATGCTTCGGCTAGCTACTCCCAAGTAGTGAACTATCCTAAACTGAGTGAGTTATACCATGGCTTTGCCTGATCCTTTAAGGTAATTGGAAAAAATCTTAAACTTACAGCATCATCAGGCATCTTATTAAACCTGAAGGTGTCAAAAATCTCCAAAAATTTAGCAAGATGGGTATTGGGATCTTCATTTGATAACTCATAAAAATGTACGCTACTCTAAAGCATGTTGAGGAGTGCTGGCTTGATCTCAACATTGATAGCTTGAACTGCAGGCTGTTCAACTCCTTGAGGAATGAAACCTGGCCTCATAAAGTACATTAGCGTCCTCTCAACACATCCTTGTTCACCTTCTTCTACCATATTCCTTTGTATTCTATATGGGGGTCTAGCTCTTCTTAGCCCTCGTTCGTGCCTTGTAATTTTGTATTCTCATGTTTCTTGTGTTCATGCGCTTGCAAATACATAAGGAAAAGTATCAAACACTCTGAAATCACAGTCACCCAAATAAAACAAGATGCTAAACTAAAAAAATCCTTGGAAATAGTGCCAAAAACTTGTTGAATACAAAAAAAAAAATAACTTTATTTATGATAAAAATTGCAAGTATGCAGGACGTTACTTGTAGTAAAAAGTAGATATTGTCCCACAGAGATTGTGCGTAGGCACCACTTAATTTTGGTTGTACTTTGTTTAAATAACCAATTCAAACAAATTAAAAAGATGAGTAGAATGAAATTAAACTAAAAGTATAAGTAAGCACCGCAACCAATGCCAAAACTATAGACTAAAACTTGGAGAAATCAAGATTAAAGAATAGGACTTGTCACTATCCCTATTTGTCTCCCTCTGGTTTAATTGATTCAATTTATTCTTGGCCCAAGATTTTCTAATATTTTAACTACCCTCTCTTAAGGAGCAACTAAATGTCACTAATTAAATAAATTAGAATTAACTTCTGAAGCTCTCGTTATGCAAAGCCTTTGCTAAAAATTCAACTCGAATTGAAGTGATCCTAAAGTCAGTATATTAATTTATTGAAATCTCTTTCTAATAAATTAATACGCTTGTTATCTATAGATCTATAAAATTCCAACTCTCGTATGTACATTTTACACAGATTACTAACCTCACTCTTTAGATTTGTTGTAAGGTTTAAGCTCAAAAAATTACATAAACCTTTGTAATAGTAAATCAATTACCAAAGTTAACAAATATTTCAAACAACAAATCCTAAAAACAATTTTATTCATTTATAATAGAAATAAGTTTAGCCATATCTATATTCTCCACAATACAAAACATACCAAAAAAAATAAAACAAATACAATGGTAGCTTTCTTTCGTTTTTGTATCTAAAAATCTAGAAACATAAGCTTAAAGGGACCTCTTAATGCTTGAACCTAAGAAAACTTGAACTCAAAGCTTTCTCCTTTGATGTGAAGCACAAGTTTCTAAGAAGGCTCAATAGTGAATAAAAATGGGTTCCTCATCTTGTGGATGACGTTGCTCCTTTTATATATAGGTTTGCAGCTTAAATTGACGATGTCTTTGGTGAGCTTTGTGTCTTGCTTTCCTTTAATATACACGCTGATGTTTTTACAAAGTGGTAAGGTCTTCTATCCAATGCTATATGCATGCAAGGCTTTTAATTGTAATTTTGTCTTCTTACTTGCCAAGCTTAGAATGATGCCATAGGTCCCTCCTCTTGGTCCATCATGTGCTACTCACTCACTTGGATGCTATAAATCACATTTCTTAGCATTTTTTGGCCTTCACCCGAGATGCCTTTCTCTTATAACATTACAAGCCTTGGCCTTAGTAATATTGGTTTCCTTTTGAAGAGCATTTTTCCTACTTTTGAAGGTTAACTCTTCGCAAGCATTTGACACTCCTTGTCTTTAACATTTTAGCTTTCTTTCTTCATCTTTTTTTTTTCATTCCAACTTTAATTTCTAGCTCCAATTCATTCTACATAACAAGTAAATGCACTAATAAGTTCCAATTCTAACCCAAAATCAACAATTAAATGATAAGACAAAAATAAATAAAAATACAAAATAAAAAACCATTTAATCATAAAAACTTCAAGAAATAACCAACTTACAAATTAAACACTTAGAAAAATAAGGACTAAATCATAACTATCAATAACTTAGCGAAGTTGCTTAAGAGATGCGAAGAAATGAACTTAGTTTCGTAATTGGGAGAAGCGTCAGTTCATGGTAAGGGAAGGCATAACGTTAGGACATAAACTTTTTGTTAAAGGAATTGAGGTTGACAAAAAAAATTGAGCTATTGAAAAATTACCTCCACTTACTTCAGTAAAAGCAATTAAAAGCTATCTTAGTCATGCAAGATTTTATAGGTGATTCATTAAAGATTTTTTCGAGATAGTTAGAACTCTTACTAAGTTATTAGAGAAGGATGTGGGTTTGATTTTGATAATGAGTGCTTGCATGCATCTAATATTTTGAAGGACAAGTTGATTAACTCCCCAATTCTGGTTGCACCTAATTGGGGGTGTAACTCCTAAACATGGTTTCAATCATAAAAACAATCATAAAGATAAAATGAATAAGAAAGCTCATGATAAGTCTTCTTGAATCCTTGAAATCTTGATGATAAATGGTGAAATCCTTTCTTAAATCTTGAGTTCTTACCCTTGGATTCTTCCTCTCTTTCAATCTTGGTTGAAACCCTTTAGGGATAACCTATGACTTTATGTTTGACTTGTGACATTTGAATGGAGGTCTTTTGTAGTAACCAAACCACAAAAAAAAAATAGAAAATAATCAGGTACAAATGTAAAGGGCATGTTGATCATAGGTAGCATCATGACCATCATTCTGACCATGATTTACACTAGACAAAAATCATGAGCATCATCACAAAGGTGATGATGCTCATGACCATGGTGATGGTCATGTTGAAAATTGCAATTTGCACCACTTGGTATTTTTATGATATCTTCATGATATCTTCTCTATTCTTCATCCAATTGCCCTGAAATTGGGTATGTAGCTTCTCGACATGTTGCTCTAGCTTCTTGTAAATTTTCATAGCATTTATTGCCATAGAAGTGCACTTAATTCCTTCCCCAAATTAGTTGTATCAAATTTGGAGCTCAACTGAGCTTGTCTTGCCCATTCCTTTGTGCACTCCTCATAACTTATCAAATAGCCTTGAAATTTGGTGTAAAATTTCATAACACGATGCTTCAAGTCTCTAAAGTGATCCCACACCTCTTCTAGTTCCAAAAGTATGTTAAAATATCAACCAAAGTCCCACAAAACATATGTAAATATATAAATTGCTGAGCAACATCACATTCCAAGGTTTTTTTAACTCAATAAACACATAATTCAAATGTATTTACCCTATAATCAATTTAAATAAGTACTAAATCATGTCAAAAACATGTATACGTGGAGAGCTATCAAATACCTCTATACTTAAGCTATTGCTTGTCCTCAAGAAATGATCTAAATATACACTTAAACAAAAACAACCAAGGGTTGTAAGTAATTAAATATAAACAAAAAAAAATTGTTCTTCATTTAGTTTACAAAGCCTAACCCTTTCCATGAAAATATCTTGGTTAAGAACTCATGCATTCACATAGTTAGTAATAAGGTGACGTTCAATGTATAAAATTAAGAATTTATGGAGTTACATAAGGATTATCACATAAAGTTGCTGAAGGAAATTACCATTGATGTAAATTATAACTCAATTCACAAATTATAGAGAAATTTTGTGTTTCCCTGTCTTTTTACATGAGGGAAAATGTTTTTGTTGTGAATGTTTCACCATAACTTCACTTGGCTACTCTTATTGGCTTGTTTGCAATATCATCTAGCCTTTTGATAATTAACATCGCACATAAGATGTTCTTATCATCACATTCGATTCACACAAAAAAAAAAAGAAATAAATAATATTTAGTGTAAAAAATCAATCAAGGACTGTTCAATACTCCCCTCTTCAAGAACATAGATGAAGTTAAATCATTAGGATTAAAAAACAACTTCCAATCTCAATCATTTAAAAAGGAATATTCACATCATCACTATTGAACTCCTCTCAATTCAAGTGTTATAATATGTATTCAATTAAAACATTTCAATTCACATTTAATTCCTCCTAACACATATATCAAACTTTCGTTAATTTAGAATATCAAAAAAATAGAGTTAAAAAAGAGTAAAAGAGGAGAAAAGTAAACAACACTCCCCTGAAATTGAGGACTAAATTTGTGTAAAATCATGAGTGCCTAAAGTTGAATCCATGTGTTGAAGATTTTTAGGAATCATCATCCAAGCTTGTGGTTGAAAACCTAAGAACAAAACTAAAGCACAAGCTTTTGGAAAGATTAGATCAAGAAAGGATTAAAAAACAAAATATAAAATAAAGGGACATAAAACTAATTCCTACAAATGCAAATTTTTAAAACCTTTAAAATGATGTGAGAATAAGAATTAAATATAAAGGGAAGAAACAAAATAAAAGATAATCATAATTGGTTGCAACATTTAAGTCCATGTGAATAGCTGTCAAGCATCATCAATGGGTTATGTTTTTTTGTTCTTCTCATGATTTTTAGGCCATGTTCTTTGTTCTTCTCATGATTTTTGAAAATAAACCTTTAGTAGATGTAAAAGAATCATGCCTACACCTAACACTAAATCCGTAAGCCATGAAATCTATTCATAAACATTACAATCATCATTGAATTGGTAATTGTAATCAAAGTATCACATCTTGTAATGTGTATAGAAAGTTCTCAAGTCTAAAGCTTATGAATCATTTTAAATAAGCAACCTTTTAATGCAAGAATTAATAACAGCATATGTAATTAAATAATTAAGCATGATGCGATACATAGTAAGGTTCGTCATGAAATGGAATTGTCATATAACCTATCTTGAGGCACTTATAGAGGTATCAATCCCAAGAAAAAGTAACATATGATATTCTTAATCAATTTAAGCATAATGTGCATCCATCTAAATTTATTAAACACTCAAAATCACAGTTATTATTAACATTTGATTCAAAAAAATTGTCATCGAGTGTTTAAAAATTTTAATTAACTTAAGTAATGCATCAAAAGTCATGAACATGTGAGAATGATGTACCAATCTTATATAAACAGGTACCCATGTGAACAGTCTTCCAAATCTAAGTTTATATGAGTTGGGGAATGATACAATATCAGAAAATCCATATGATAGATAATTATGAATCAATGCATGGCACAAATATTGATGGACTATCTCAATTCTATTATAAAGAACACCTTATTCATGTTAAAATTCTAATCCATTATGAAATCCCTAACTTTCAAGTGTTTAATGTGGAGATTGACTACATACATTGATGATTTAATGCAAGACTTTTGAATTGATGCATAAAGAGTAAAATTGGGTTTGTAAACATGAGAGGATAAATATTTCCATTGATTTATAGTCTAGAGACTCTCTAACCCATTCTCAATCAACATCATTCGTAATTAACAAAAATGTAGAAACCAAATTTAATGTGAAAACTTAAGAGACCTAAACATAGAATTAGATGTAAATGCAATCAAATACAACATGCTAACATGCAAAACTAAATGCAATACCTTTTAAGATCAAAAATAAAAATCAATCCAAATAAATGAACAACTTTGAGTTACCTTATAAAAATAGCTTCTTTAAGTTCATTTAGCCGGACCTTAATTCTAAAGAGTCATTATTCTCTTTTTTTTTATCGATAACTTTGGCCGATTTCCTCAAGGGTTAGATGTTTCACTAAAAATAACTGAGCTAGAACGCCTATCTTTTGATGCCTCACTTTACCTCCTTTAAACTTTGCTAGATATCTTGGATCGAAATCTTAACATCCAATCTTCTACCTATAGTTAAAATTTATGATACCAACAAAATCAATGCAAAAAGGTTCCTGATTTTCTTCTTTAAGGTTTGTGACCTCAATAACTTCTTTTGCATCCTCATCCACATCAACTATTAACTCCCCCTCAGTTATTGTGAAGGTTTCCTTACCTTGCTCCCTTACCCCCCTTCAATAATGGTAGGAAAAATTACTCACTTTTGTTCTACAACAAGTTTAATTAGCTGCCTGACTTGTGTTACTAAGTTGTCTAGGAAAGTCACTACAGCTCTTAATCGAGTTTCTGTTGTAGATGTAAACTTAAATAACAACTCTCTTAACCTCGATTCTTTTTCTTATCGAACAAGTTGCTTAACTTGTTTTTCCAAGTTACGGATGAAGGCCTCTATACCTTCGAATGGAGCTTCTGATGCATATATGGTGTCTATTAATTGGCCTTTAAACCTTGATCCATCATCCTAATTTTTATAATAGTCCTATGAAGGTTTCTCAAAATAAGTTGGACTTGCCCACGATGGATTGGAGGTGTTGCTCCACTAGTTATCATAAACCATTCTATCTATTCTCTACCTATTGATCGAAATTCATCTCCTTCTTACCACTGGTAGTCTTACTATTGATTATTTTGCCAAACCATTACATTGACTACCTACACCATAAAACCTAGCACATAAGATTAACAAAAATTTATTTGTTTTATTTTCATAATAAAAAAGAAAATTAAAGAAATGAAGAAAAAAATTTCTAGACTAAGCATAAATAGAAATTATTAGTAATGATGCGGTCCCCAATAACGGGTGGGATTGTGAAATACATAATTTTTGAAATAACTGATAACCAAAAACACACTAAACAATATCAACCACATAAAAAATGCAAGTGTACCTATCAGATGTAATATAGATAGGGTGAGCCTGGGTGTACAACCACAAGGACTAATATTAGTAATGTACTCCTATCTAAATTTAGCTAACTACTGAAAAGGGAAAGGTTAGTTGATTTTCTTTAATGATTAAAAGAAACAAAACAATCTATGTAAAATTCTTAGAAAAACTTATAAGGGGAAAAATTAATCATGAAGGTAGGATTCAAGTAACTAATCTCTCTAAGATGTGTACATGCTCTCTATTTATCTTACTTTAATTTGAATTCCAAATTTTTTAGACTGTAAATTCCCTAGTATAAATTACACTCTTTCTCAAGCAATGTAACATCTATTCAGTTAAATTAAACTAGGTGAAAGTTCTCTCTATCTCGTTCAATCGAATTAAATATGTCAATTAATTTTATGGAACCTATTGTTTTGGATAAATTCACATCTAAATTAGCCATCTTATGTAGGACTATCTATAACTCCCCATGCAAGATGTTTTATTCATGGAGTGATCTAATTCATTTCAACAATTTTGCAATCTCAATCATACACATAATAAAAGCTTCAAAATCAATGTTTACTTTTGCATAACAATCAAATCCAAAGTAATTAATTTCCATGAACAAATATAATTAAAAAATCTAGAAATTAAGAGTTAAAACAAGAATAACAAAAAGTGATATATCCTAAAGTTCATAAAAAGCTAAATCCTATAAAGAATTTAGCTACGAAACATGGTTTCAATCACACAAAGAAACATAAAGATGAAAGGAAGAAGAAAGCTCATAACAATACATTTAGCTACTCATATACTTGCACAAATTCTAATAATACATTTAAACTCATTCAGCACATCATATACTTGCACAAATGAGAGGAAAGATGGATATAGTTTATAAAAACAGGGTAGAAATCAGCAAAAATTAGCCACAAACACGTTTACAAGCTTGAATCACATGTAAGAGCCTTTACAATCCACTAACATCAATTGAAATATGCGAAATCAAATCAAACAGTGGAAGAACAAGAGAAAATAACCCTAGAAATAAGCTAAATCTGATTTTTCTCTCAAATTTGTGTTCTTTTTTTGTCAAAGCTTAATTTTTTGGTTTCTAACTCTCCTTTTATGTGTCTTCTACATGTGGGAAGCAAGTGAACAAGTTGCAGCCAATAGGATGGGAGATTTAGCTCAAAATCTAGAGGCAACTACTAAAACGACACTTAAAAGAAGTAAAATGGTGCCTTATAAAATCGTCATTTAAGTCACTAGAAGCGGAAGTAAAGCGACGTCAACAAAGGAGGGGTCATCAAACACCTACTGATTTAGTCTAAAATTCATAATTTCAGTAACCATTCCTGGATTTCCTTCAATATTTGGCTTCCATCTGCAATGTTAATCATTTAAACATATAACTAAGCCTTTAAAGACCAAATATAAGCAATTAAACATCAAGTTGGCTTGAAATAAATAGTGAAATTCAAGTCTATCAACTCCTGCACACTTAGTTTTTACTTGTCCTCAAGAAAATAATCCAAACATCACTTCCAAACTAATTCATAAGCATAGGAAACTTAATTCAAATCATCCATCAACCTCAATGAACAATTGTCCTTAATCTTTCATTCAATATGACCAAGTAAGAGGTTATACACATAATTTATCAAATCAAGTCACAAAAGAGCTTAAATCATTTTATGCTTCCTCTAATTTATCATATTTTCATCATTTCATTCCAAGTGTAAAATGAATATAAACCAAGCTAAAAGTATCACCATCTTAAGCAAATTGAAATCCTTTCTTTTTTAAACATTAAACATCATAAATAAATGAATGACTCTGAGCTTGGCTTGGTTAATAGGTTATTTAATCTTATTACTAGAAGATTAATATTTGATCGTGAACATCACTGACACTTCAATTAAATTGCCTTACATCAACTAGCTACTAGCACCACTTATTACCTTCAACTAATTGGTTTGAAGCCAGCATAGTAAAATTAAAACATTGGTCACTTTTTAACTTTTAAGCACACACAAAATATAGAAAAAGAATGCTTCAATATAGAAATATAGCACGAATGTGCCTAAAAGGGAGCATATACATCAACAGAATTAAAGAACTAAATAAAATCGAAAGGAAATATTGGGAAGCAAGCCAATCATTCCATAAAAAAAGCCCTACATAAGAGCTAGCCTAAGACTAAATGGGCTGGTTATAAAACAAAAAAAGGCTAGCTAACTAGGAGGTGGGAGACGCTCTCTAGCATAATCCTATAAAATACCAATCTGACACTGAGCTACACTAATATCCACCTTCTTCTCAACCTGCAAAACATGTGGTTCAAGACATTGAATTAAGGCTATTTGATCATCAGAAGCTAAAAGAGAAGTCCCAGTAGTTAAACAAAAAGAGCGAGGAACAGAAGGGTAAATAGTCATAGGCTCGCTAGCAGCAATGGGGGTGGCTTCAGATGAAGCCCCATCCACACCCTCCTCAACATTTACCACTGGAGGACGGGCGGGAATAGGTGCAAGTGTAGCTTCATCATTGATTCTATCAGCTCCATAAAATGGTTGCCAAGTAAAGTTTCTCCAAACCCCACGAACATTGACATATTTCCACGACTTCAACTGAGGATACCCAATAATCAAGGTTGGCATAGGATGTATAGCCATCTACCCCTCAACTAAGACCGTAGCTTTAAAAAGAACTATAGTAAGTAAAGCTGGAAAGCAAAAGTTTTTGCTAGCACGCTTGGAGAAAAATACATCGTGGATACTCTAAAGAACAAAATAAGATAGCAGCAAGCTCTCAATAGGTCCCAACCCATGATACAACTTATAGAGGAGATAGGTATCCTCATACTTGATCTCATTAAGGCCACTTCCCTATTGGAACTTAGTATAGTTATAACAATCCTCCTCTATACTAATAACTGATAAGTAGGGTAATAGTCCTTACCAGGGGGTTGAATTAGACCTAAAGTAGTACGAACAGCCTCAAAAGAAAAAATGGGATCATACTCGACATCATGACCATGAAGCCTATCAACACGATGATGATAAGGCTCACCAACAATTGGAACATTCAAAAGAGCATATAAGGACGCATGGGTGATATAAATGGGAACCCCTCGGACAGTAGAGTGAATATTAAAAAGATTGTCAGCCTCCATTTCCTCGATATTGGCGTAAAATTCAAGTTTCTCCATTTAACTTAGTTTAAAGTTTGGTTATGCTTTAAATCTAGCCAATGGGCTTTAATTTCAAGAAGGTGAGT
>JAOXYD010086812.1:0-12140 GCA_028565735.1 Pinacopodium congolense
TTAAAAACTCACATTTTTGTTTACATTGGTGCTCAAAGAATAAATGATATGATTTGCTTAAAATAGGATTCATTTAGGTCATACTCTAATTTTAATTGAAACATTGTATGATAAAATATACGTCATAGCCATGTATGGAGATGTTAAGTCAAATTAGATATTTTTAATATTTGAGTGGTTATAATATATTACTAGATGTTAATCATGATTTATAATTATAAATTATTTAATTAAAAATTAAAAATAAATTAAAAAAGAGTTTTAATTTATTTAATTATAGTTATGAATTATAATTGTAATTTATAATTATTGACATTATATTATAAATTTAATGAGTCACACATAAAGGTCCACTAAATGAGAGAAAATTTTAATTAAGTTGGACTTAATTGAGAAATTTTATAAACTTCTAAGATTAATATATGATATTTGATCTTACTATGATTGAATTGCAATTATAATTAAAGTTTAATTTTAATTATAATTTTTATTAATCTTAATGGTAAGAATATTTTAATTTTTTCATATAAAATGAAGAAGAAAGAAAGAATAGGTGGTACTATTTTTCTTCTTCCTTTCAAAATTGTTTTTGAATCTCCTTTAGATTAAATATGTGGATACCATTAAAAGTTGGACATTTAGGCATTTCGTGGTCGACTAATTTACAAGAAGAAGAAAGTTCTACGTGAGGGTGAAATAGGTTAATGAAATTTTATCTTTTTTCCTGCTTTATGTTTCAAGTTAAATTTGCTAAAGTAATCTTTAGGAAAATTGAAAATTATTTTGTTCGACCAATGATTTGATTATTGATTTTATTTCCTAACATTAATATCAAATCCACCTTTAACAAATTTATTTTGATTCAATATACTTGGTTCTTGTTGATTTGATATATGTACAAGAGTTGCACTCCTTTTTATGATCTAGAAATGTTCTAGATAAATTTTTGTTTGTAAATTCCTTATTATGTGTTTTTGGAATGCTACTCTCTACCTCATTGTATTATGGAAATAAAGGTCACATTTATATATGTCCCATAGAAGAATAAGTTTTGGAAGTGTTCTAGTCACTGCCTATTTTTAATTTTGGAAATAAAGGTTTTGGGACGCATAAAGTACCTAGAAAATTGATAATGCATGACCCTTTATTATAAGTGTTGGAAAATGTTTCTTTGCACAATTCTAGAAAATTTTACTACTTATTTAGTCAATATTATGAAATAACAAGTGATGTATGTCCCATAGAAATTGTTTTTGGGATATAACTAGGTCATTAAAAATTGAATTTTTTTGACAGTAAAATGAAAATTTTGATTTGTTTTGGGACCATGAGTAATTATTCATGATAGTTGTTATAATTCATACATAATTAAAAACATTCCAAATGAGTTTGTTTAAATGAATAATAAATCTACTAGTGATCAACCTTTTGAAAAAATTTTACTTCATTATCTAACTTTTAAAATTTTTCAATTTAATATTTAATATTTTAAAACTTGTTCAATTTACGTAAAAAGGTAAACTCCATTAATTTTTTACTAACGCACTTAACGAAACTTGAAATATGAACATTTATGTGACAAAAAATGCACACGTAGATGTTCACGTATACAGTCTTATTGTGAAATAACCTTTAAAAATTTTCAATCTAGTGACTAACTATTAAAAATTTTTTACTTCAGTTTCTAACCTTTAAAAATTTTTAATTTAGTGATCAAATTTTTAAAATTCGTTTAAATCAAGTTAAAATTAATTTTTTGCTTATAAAAATAACAAGTAATTAATACACAAATATTTTATTAGAAAGTATTGTATAACGACTGTTAAATTTAGTTAAAAAGTATTTAACTATCTGTTAGACTCTTTCTTAAAAGATATCTAAGACTTAGACTTGATAAGTGTTTAACCTCAATAAAACAATTCATGACTAAATTTTTTAAACTATTCCATTGCAAAAAACTTAATGCATAGTTTCATTATAAGTTCTTAAAAAATTTTAAAGAATTTTTTTTAATAGTTTTGATATCTCAACGAATCACAAGAATTTATTTGATAGTTTTGATATCTTATTAATTTAACTTCTTATAATATATATGAAATAAAAAATTCTAAAAACATTACTTTCTTTTATGTAAGAAGATCAAGTTAAATTAAATTAATTTTAATTTTGAATTAATTAAATAATAATTTGTATTAATTCTTAAAATTCTTCTATTCTAAATATTTATATCAATATATGAATTAATTTTTCATTGATAATATATTCCTTTCAATTGAAAACAAATTTAATATATGGTATTTTTCTCATTTTTACGTTAATAATATATTACTTTCAATTGAAAAAATTTCTATGTCTAGTATTAAATTCTTTTTTAGTTTTTATTTATTTTGAATTATAAATCAATAATATATCTTTAAATATAAATTTATTTATAAAAGATGTTTTATGATTACTATATATTTAATTTAAAAGATTTATTTATGAATTTATTTCTTTACGCCAAATACTTATCAAGACTAAATTTTAGACAAATCTTAATAGAGACAAAATTTTAATTTTTAAATAAAAAAGTCTAAATTGTGTATAAACTTTAAAGGAAAGTTTAACTAAATTCATAAATCATTATTCAATACTTCTTAATAAAATATTGATGTATTAATCACTTATTATTTTTATTAAAAAATAATTTTGACATGATTTGAATAATTTTAAAAATTGGTCATTAAATTGAAAATTTCAAACATTGAAATGAAAAATTTTTTAAAACTAGTCATTAAATTGAAAATTTTTAAAGGTTAATTAGTGATAAGGTTTGATAAGGTTGTACGTAGACATCCACATGTGCATCTGTTTCCCAGCCAAAGCTCTATTAACTGTTTACGTGAAAAAAATAACCGAATCTATCTTTTTACCTGAATGAGTTTTAAAATATTTGTTACTAAGTTAAAAACTTTTAAAAATTGAACATTAATGCGAAAAAATTCTGAAAAATTGGTTACTAATAGATTTATTATCCCTTTTTTAAATACATAATGTATGATTTACTATTATGGTCTAATATTGGTGGATTAATTGTAATTTTTTTTTGTGTTTAAATAACTCATTTATGATATTAGTTTGCAAAAAAGTGGGTTCATTGAATTTAGTAATTGTTACCGGAATTGGAACAAGCACAATTTAAATACATATGCATTAAAGGCGTTTTAACGAACACTTAACGTGCGTTTTGGTGATTCAGTGATTGGGTGTTGTTCATTAAACCAAGGACCAACAAATTAACTACAATCACAACTATTAGTATGCCAAGGTTGTCGATAGTGGCAACATCCACCACTGATGGGATGAATTCTGGCCAAATTTGGCAAAGCTAGATCTAGTTCTTTTAGTTGGTGATAGTAAGACTTGAGTGAGGCAACAATATGGGGAAGACAACAACTAGGCAGGTGGTGGATGGCGGGAGTAGAAATAGAAAAGAACAAAACCAAGAAAAACAGAGGCAGAAAACTAGAAATGTAGAAGGGAGAAAGAAGAAAAGGGACGTGCACTACAAGAAAACACATTGCCTAGTGACACTGTATGAGACGCATGCAGTACATGCACCTTATATAAAAAAAAAGAGCTAATGCGAGCACTCCTCCTAAATATTAATTAATTTTTAATAATACTATATTAATCTTTCTTAATATGACTAAGATTGAATTAGTTTTCCTAATAAATTTAGAAGAATTGTTTTCTATGTATTTGAAAATTCTTTTCAAAGATTACATTATTATTTATTAAGAATAAATGTGAAATTTAATTTAAGTTTTCAAAAGTTAAGTAATTAAATTAAATTAGTTATCAAATCAATAATTAAAACCAAGTAATATGCTAAAGTTATCTTTCATAATTAGATTATGTCAGATAAATTAATATAATGATAATATGTTAATAAAAATGAGGCCTGAAAAATTTTTAAATCTTTCATTAAAATATTAAGTACATATTTAGAATATGATAGTTGTCTTCCTTTATTATAGAATTAAACTAAAATTTTGTTTATTATTAAGCTTTTTGAGTAAACTCAAAGTTACTTTAACTTGAATATGTTTAGCCTTATAATAATAGATCTTATTTAATTAAATTTATACGATTTAGATGAGTAAACTTATGATCATATGAATTTAGAAATAGGGTTAAAAATAACATATAAAATATATCTTGATAAAGAGTTGTTACCTAGTAGATCTAAGAATCACATATGATGTGATTGATAAAACGTTCTCTACCTAATTTTAATTTTAATTGATTTATTGAGCAAACTCAACATAAGTTAAATTGGAATGGAATCTTAACTTACTAGGAAATAAAGTGATAATTTTTCAAATTAATAATGATGATGATTATTTTGTTTAAAATAGTGAAAATAACTAAATATTTATTAATTTCTTATTTTATTTGATTTTATAGCATAAACTAATATGTGGTCCCTTATTTTTCTATTGTGAGAAAGATAAGTACAAATTTATCCTTGAGAATCATTATGGATGTTAACAAATTGACTAGAACAAAATTTTCATATTACTATTCTTAACACCAAAATAACATATGAGCCTAAGTAAGATGTAGCTAATGATGTCTGGAAAAGGTATCAACGTCATATTGATGACAATCAACAAGCTACCATATCTTCCGAGCTTTAAAAATAGCATGGGATCATGGATGCTAGGATGGAAAGGTTTAAAAGTACCTTATTAATGTAAGATAGAACCTAGATTTTCAATATAATTACATATACTGAAAATAATTAGTTATATTAAAAAATCAAGTCAATTGAATTATGTCGTAAATCATGATTTAAACATTAATTTAGTGCTTCAATCTCTTATCTTGAACTTCTCATAGTTTATTATAAACTTTCATGTGAACTAAAAAGGTGTAACATTATTAGAACTGTTAAACGAATTTAAGATTGATGAAGGATATCTTAAGAAGGAATTCGGTTATATTCTTTTTGTTGGTTCATCTAAGAATAAGAGTAAGACTCTTAAGAAGAACAAAAATAAGAAACAGAAGGCTTCTATTAAGGTATCAAAGATAATCGATGGTGTTACAAAGAATAAGGATAAGGGCATCTATTTTCATTGAGGAGTGACTGGACATTGGAAAAGGAATTTCAAAACTTATCTTGCCAGCTTGATGAAAAACAAGTTAAAGATAACTTCATCATTAACTATTTTTATGATTGAAATTAATCTTTCCCCTTCAGCATTACAATATAGAGTATTAGATACTAATTGCAGTTATCCTATTTGTAATAATATAGAGGTGTTAACTGAGAGTATATTATTGAGAAAAGATAAAGTAGACTTATGAATTGGTAATAGAGTAAGAGTTATTGTGTTATTTGTGGAATCCTGTAGCTTAGTTTTATCTTGGGACCTTATGCTTGAATTTAATAGTTGTTATTATGTTCTAATTATTATAAGATCATTTCTATTGATTGTTTAGATATGAATGAATTTGTCTTTATAATTAAAAATTAAAAATATTCTTTTATAAAGATAATGTTTGTTATAGATTTGATTAACATATAAATAGTTTTTATGAATTATATCTCGAAAGGCCAATTTTAACATAAATAGTAAAAAAAATTACATAATCAAAATCAATCTTATTTATGGCATTATAGGGTAGGTTATATTGATGAAATGAGAATCACAGAGTTACATTAAAAAGAATATTTGGATCCTTTTGATTATAAATCATCAGAAACTTGTGAATCTTATTTTTTGTGTAAGAGTATACACTTAAATCTGATCAAAGGTAGTGAGTATTTAGACCACAAGTTTCTTGGTTATTTAAAAAAGAATTAGATTTTCTCACAATAGACTCTTCTTTGAACTCTATAACATAATAAATTCTCAAAGAGGAGAAATCGTACTTTATTATATATATTACGTGTCATAATAAATCATGCAATTCTTTTGATTTTATTTTGAGGATATGTCACTGAAACTACTGCTTATCTCCTAAACAAAGTTCCATCTAAATAAATTAACAAGACTCTATACAAGATATGGATTGGTAATAGATTAAGGTTGTTACACTTAAAGATTTGGTGATGTGATATTTATGAAAAGTGCATAGTATTTGAAAAGCTTAAGTTAAATCAATAACTGTGAGTTTGTGAGATATTCAAAAGAGAGTTTTTTATATCAATTTTACCATTCTCTCTAATAAAGAGTGCTTGTCTCAAGATATGCTACATTTTTAAGTAGAAAAATTTTTCTTAAAAAATAAGTGAGGAGTAAGGTAGAACTTATAGAAACTCAAGAATCATAAAATCGCTTTCAAGTAAAACAAAAAACTCAAGTTGATTCATTAGATGTATAACTAGTAATTCAAGAGAAAAATCGCTCATGATGCTATAATAGAGTACATCGTCTTCGTGTTAGATCGGATCTACATATGAAAAAATAGATTGATGATTATTCACTTATGGATAATGAGCTTACTAATTTTAAGGAAACAATTTTAGGTATTGATTTTTAAAAGGATAATAAATATGTTAGTAACCCAAATTTTGAAAATTTTTCACTTTAGTATCTAATCTTTAAAAATGTTAGTTTAATGACCAACTTTTTAAAACTCCTTTAACTCCATTAATTTTTTGTTGATACGTCTTAACATATTTTGATATGTGGACATCTACGTGGTAAAAACGGAAGGGAAAATAAGGCTAGGGCAATAATATCACACAAGATGTTTAAATGAACACACAAGATGTTTAAATGAAATACTGTCCTGTGATTTGAATATATACTTCTAATCTAAATACACACATAGATGTCTACGTATACAATTTTATCATTAAACAACTTTTACAAAGTTTCAATCTAGTGACCAATTTTATATAATTTTTATTTTAGCCTTTAACCTTTAAAAATTTTCAGTTTAGTAACCAACTCTTTAAAATTAATTTAAATTAAATAAAGATTATTTTTATAAAAATAACAACCGATTAATACACTAATCTTTTGTTAGAAAATACTGTATAATGACTTCTAAATTTAGTTAACAAATATATAATTATATGTTAGATTCTCTTTTAAAAGATATCTACGATTTAAATTTAATAAAATTTTGACCTAAAATAAGTAATTCATGAATAAATATTTTAAATTAAATTTATAGTAGCAAAAAAATATCTTTTATAAATAAATTTAGATTTAAGGATGTATTATTAATTTATAATGAAGAATAAATATAAATGTAAAAAAGAACTTATTTCTTTCAAAGTTTGAAACTATTTAATTAAAAAATCAATATATAGCCTCACTATAAGTTCTTAAATTTTTTTAAAGAATTTTATTTGATAATTTATTTGATTATTTTGACACCTCGACCAACTAAATAATTTATTTGATATTTTTGATATCTTTTGAAATTAGCCTTTTATAATATATATGAAATAAAAATTTTATAGAAATATTATTTTCTTTATATAAGAAGATCAAATTAAATTAAAATAATTTTAATTTTTAATTAATCAAAAAATGTTTATATTAAATTTTAAAATTCTTTCATTCTAAATATTTATATCATTCTATTTATTAATTTTATATTGATAATATGTTACTTTTAATTGAAAAAAATTCAATGTATGATTTTTTTTTCTTATAGTGAGACTATACATTAAGTTTTTTTTCAATGAAATAGTTTTGAAATTTTTAATGGAATGAGTTCCTTTTTTCATATTTTATATATATTCTTTGTAATAAATTAATAATAAATTTTTAAATCTAAATTTATTTATAAAAGATATTTTATGGCTACTATATATTTAATTTGAAAGATTTATTTATGAATTATTTCCTCTAGGTCAAATATTTATCAAGTTTAAATCTTAAATATTCTTTAAAAGAAAGTCTACAATATAATTAATGTTAGTTCTAAAGGCACTCGAGGGGGTAAACTAAGTATTTTAAAAAATTAATCTTAATATAAAGTTTTAAACCTAAACTCAATTCAAGGAATGTGATGCTCGTACGCCTAAATTCACCCCAATGTTTTAATGAATATGCAATAGTTGATACTCAATATGTAAAAATTCAAGTAAAAAATTATAGAAATATAGTACTAATTTTTCCTTCAAAATCAACAACAATATATGAATAAATCCCTTACACAAGTAACACTAATACTAAGGTAAATCAATGGTATAATACTTCAATATTATAAAGTTAGAACAATTTCACAAGTGATCAATAATAAACGCATAAATCAATATCATAACGAAATATAAAATTTGGAGTACATTCAACAGTAATGTAAAGAGGATAAGGTAGAGAAGAGACACTAAAATTTATAGTAGTTTAACAATACTAATGTTTCCTAATCCACTCTCAGCACTCAAGATATTGGAATTTGCACTATCACCAACATAGTAATTACAATTTTCTTCAATATGTGAAGAGAAACCCTTACAAATTAAGATCTTCTTTATTAAAGGTGAAAAGTAACATTTGATAATCTTTTTAAAGGCAAAAAGGAGCCTTGAAAATTGTTTTTAGAAGCAAAAAAGAGCCTTTATAATATTAACTCATGATAGCAACAAAAAATATAGCAATTAAGGTGTTTAACTTGAAACACAATAAGTTAAAGGCTCTAAAGTGTATAAAAAAATTAAATATATTCTTAATTCCCTTTGTAAAATATAAATAAATATAATATGATGAATTTTAAACTTAAAAAATAATTTATCATGATAAAGATTATTACTTAATCAACGCAGAAATTTGAAAATTGGACATCTTAATGTTTATAATGAATTACACTAAGAAACTTAAATAAAAATGCAATCTAACCAAGAAAAACATTTATGGACTTATTAGAGACTTAAAATAAACACAAAGAGTCAATTAATCACATAACCAACAAGAAGCAGATGCGATGGTCATTAGAATGATAGAGCAGGTGGTTCACCTGGCTGTGACTCTAGTTCACTCGGGAAGTAGGTTTATAGTATCTATAGTCTATGCTTCTAACCTGGCATTCCAAAGATGCAGCCTGTGGAAGGATTTGGTTGAGCTGGGAGACACTATTCAGGACCCTTGGATGGTTATGGGGGACTTTAACATCATATTATTCACTTCAAAAATAGAAGGGAACCATGCTAATCGCAAAGTAGATAAGGATTTTCAAGATTACGTGGCTAGGATGGGAGTTTTGAATTCAAATTACATAGGATTCTTTTTTACATGGTGCAACAGGCAGGTGGCTTCTACATCCATTAGGAAAAAGCTTGATAGAGTGTTGGTAAATGGGGAATTGCTCCAACAATATAGCAATAGCATTGCCATATTTATAGAACCACTATTCTCAGATCATTGCCATATTGTAGTCCAGAACCTAGTCTGGTTATCTAAGAGAGGTTTTTCATTTAGGTTTAACATTTCGTTTAGGTTCAACAACTTTCTTACTTAAGTAGAGGGGATTGAAGAGGCAGTAAAGAGAGGCATGGGCTCGAATATAACGGAATGCAAAATGTTTGTTTGTGTAAGGAAGTTTTCTTGTATTAAAGCTGAACTGAAACAATTTAGTGCTGGGTAGTTCAAGACTACTTGGAAGGAAGTAGAAGAGGAAAAAGAGAAGTTAAAGATTGTACAAAAGGAGTTATATGAAAAATCCGGGGATCCAGCTTTATCATCTAAAGAGACTTTGGTTTTACATAGATATTCAAAGTCTATAGGTAGACACAACGATCTTGAATTTAGTGGCTTCAAGAGGGTGATAAAAACTCCAAATTTTTTCACCACATCATAATGGCTAGAAAGAACTATAATCGCATCACGACCTTGAGTAAAAAGGGGGGAGGCACTGCTATTACTTAAGAGGAAATTAAAAATGAAGTATTTCAATACTTCAGTACAACGTTGGGAGCTAATACTAGTACTACATCATCTAATACAGCTCTACATTTAATAGTTTAAAATATCTTCACACAAGAGGAAGTGGAGGGATTAACTAGACCATTTTCGGCAACTGATATTGAGAGGATAGTGTTTAAGTTGAACCCAAACAAAGCTCCCAAGCCAGATAGATTTAATTGCATGTTTTGTCAGAAAACTTGATTGATAATAAAAAATGTAGTGACAGAGGCAGTTCTTGAATTTTTTGACAAAGGAACGATGCTAAGGGAAACCAATAAGACTTTCATCAACCTTACTCCTAAAGTTCCGAATCCAACTTCTCTTTTAAAGTATAAACCTATCTCTTGTTGTAACACAATTGATAAGATTATCTCGAAGTTGATATTGTGTAGATTAAAGATAGTTATAGATAAGCTCATAGACGGAAATCAGGCTACTTTTCTCTAAAATAGATTGATTGGGGATAATATTTTAATGGCCCAGGAACTACTGATAGGCTATAATCGGCGGAAAGCCCCTAAAGATTCTGCTATAAAGATCGATCTTCACAAGGCTTATGATTATATTAGTTGGAGGTTTCTAATGAATACCTTAGAAACCCTTGGCTTTCCAACCAAATTTAGAGAATGGGTTGGGAATGCATTTTCCCTCCTTCCTATAGTAACTTGGTTAATGATGAACCTACAATACTCTTCTAAGGAGGAAAAGGTTTAAGGCAGGGGGACTCGATATCACCTTATCTTTCTATTATAGGGATGGAGGTACTCACTAGGCTGATCAGATTTAATATCCAACATAATACTAGCTTTAAGTATCACAGCAAGTGCAGAGGGTTGGGATTATTTAGTCTTTCTTTTGTGAATGGCCTACTACTGTTCTCAAGAGTTCATAAAAGATCTCTCAGGTTGTTAATGGCTTCTATGAACTCTTTTAAATTTATATCAAACCTAGAAATAAATAGACACAAGAGATTCATGATCGTTTTCAAAGCTGGACAAGCTTAAAGCAAATGGCTATCCACCATTATTGGCCCTAGGGTGAAAGAACCTCCTATTTCCTATCTGGGACTCCCTATCATGGCTTAAGGATTACACTATAGAGATCACACTCAGCTATTAGAAAGGATCCTTAGAAAACAAAACCACTGGACTAATAAGGCTCTGTTTCTTGCAGGGAGGCTACAACTGATTAAATCAGTTCTCACCTCAATGCACACTTATTGGGCAGGTCACCTTTCTTAGTCAAAGGTATAATGAAAGAACTGGAGAGCCTATTCAGGAGATTTCTGTGGGCTGGGGACATAGACAAGAAAGGAGTGGCCAAAGTTAGTTGGCAGGAGGTCTATAAACCTAAGGGGGAAAGTGGATTGGGCATCTACACTGTTAGATTAAGCAGTAAACTTTTGATGTGCAAAAGGATTTGGAGACTATTAAGCCAACCCAATTCACTTTATGTGAGATAGACCCACAAGCATGTGTTCAAAAGTGGGAATCCGTGAGTTGAAAAGGCTAAAAGTTACCATTTCCATTTTTGTAAACAGCTATTAAGATTAAGGGATATGATGGCTGGGCAGCTGAAATGTTTAATAGGAAATGGTGAAGATGCATGTCTATTCTTTGATAATTGGAGCCAAATAGGACCTCTGATTGGCTCGCCCATCTACCCTCAGTTCATTAACAGGTTTCGCCTCTCTTCTAAGGAATGTATTGGTAGTAAGAAGTGGAAGTTACCTTGGAATTTGGACAATTTTTTTCCTAATTACCAACAGAATCCTGATTTATCATATTCTTATAGATGCCCAGCTGATTCTTCTGGATTGTTCTCAAACAAATCTTGTAGGGAGTGCCTAAGAGAAGTAGGCCTAAAGCAACTATGGCGCCAAGTCATTTGGCATACTAAGCTCCTTCCTAAGATGTCTTTCCTACTTTAGATATATGTCAAGGGCAAAATCCACCACGGACAGATTCAAATTCCTCTACTTCCCTTCTATGTGCTACTTGTGTAAATGCAAAGAGGAATTAACTTCCCATATACTATTCAACTTTGACTTCTCCTTGGTTTTATGGAAGTGTATATCAGCTCTTTGTGATTTCTCTAACCTACTTAGTAGTTTTGAGGAGATCCTAGATTGGTTGGTAAGGCATCAGAGGAACTTGTATTAGCAGCAATTAGTACCGCTAATCACGTTTAGGTCACGTGTCTACCTCATTTGGAAGGAAAAGAACT
>JAOXYD010086823.1:0-12139 GCA_028565735.1 Pinacopodium congolense
TTGGATATGCTATCCATGTTCCCAAACATCCCTTGTCTTCTTCATAAGAAAACCCTAGCCGCCTATCCCTTTGCAGCCGCCGCCACTGTTTCTCCTCACCACCGCTGCCTTCAACGCTTGCTAGCTTTCTGTTTCTGGCGACAACCATTGTCACCACCAGCCACCATCCTCTTCTCCAGTTGACTCCTTTTAACTCCGGCCAGCTCATCGACGGCAGCAGGCAATTGAGATGAGGAGATGCTCCACTCCACCATCCGCCGTTGGACAGTCTAGCCATCATCGATGCTTTCGAGGCCTAGCCTCTATCGCCGGCAGCAGGGAACCCCCTAGCGCCGCCTGCTCACAGCTCTTTGCCGTTGTTCTCCACCATCAGCCTTTTCGTCGCCGGCGACAAGTTGCAGCCAAGGACGACTAGCACTGTCTTTCTTCAACCTCCGTCACTTATGAACATCGGCAAAAACAACCATTGCTTTCATCTTCTCCGACTTATTCAGTGCCAGTCAAGAGGGGCTTTTCCAGTCAAAAGGGTTTATCATGGATTTTAATTTAATAAAAATCCTTATTTACAAAAGGATGCAAACATTTTTTTTTATTGAATATTATTTCTAGAAAACTCTTTTCAGGAGGCACCAAAGGGATGACAACAACGTTCATAAGTTTAAAGATGGAAATAAAAACCCATAATATATATGCGAAATATATTTCCAGAAACAAGAAGCAAACACTTTTCAGTACAATCAAATAGGCAACAGAAAGGCAGTAAGTTAGCGTGTTTTACTAGAAAACTTAAGCGGATAGAAGCGTCTTAATGCGGCAATTCCCAGATTTTGCAATTAGGAACAATTCCAATAACTATACTAAACTATTTCAGAAATAATTTCCAGATTTCAAGTTTTTAGTCCGCCTGAACAAGCCAGACTTGTATTTGCAACAACTTGCAATTTGTAATTCTAGAACTTTTAGATCAATAATAATCAAATAATGATTCAATTAAGTTACAAAATAAAGACCGCTTTGATACTACTATTAAAAAATTATGAACGATTTAATTATGCAGCACAAGTAAAAATAAAATATAGGTGAATGAACATAAGGAGGAGAACAAGAAGGTCTAACAACCATATTAATAAAGAGTTTTTTGACATCACTAAAAAAGAACAAGAGTTAACAAAAGCAAAGTGCAAATAGACTATTCAAAGAATTATGGAGGAAGAAGGTGAGCAAGGAGGTGATGAAAGGATATTTGTGGATTTCATGAGGTCCAGTTTTAATGCCAATCAACAAGGAATCACAAGACCTCTTATTCAAGTAAATAGTTTCAATGTCAAGCCGACTATGCTCAATATGCTTCAATTAAGTGTTTAGTTATATCGATTGGCAAATGAAGATCCCAGTACTCATCTTGCAACTTCTTGGAGAATTGTGATACATTCTAGAATAATTTGTTATCAAAGGATGTGGATAAAATGTTGTTGTATCCCTTAATTTTTTAGGAAAAAACTAAGGTGTGGTTGAACTATCTCAACCTCAAACACATCACTACATGGGAGTAACTTGCCTAACCATTGCTAGCCAAGTGCTTCCTATTGAGAAAGACAACAAGAATTATCAAGGAAATCACAAACTTCCAAAAAGTGATGGGGAGTCATTATATGAGGCATAGGAGAAGTTTAGAGACTTGTATAGGAGCTTTGCACATCATAACCTATCAAGGGAGCTCCTTTTGCAAACTTTCTACAATGTAGTGAACTAAAGTTCAAGATGCACTATTAATGCAGTGGCTAGAGGTTCATTAATAAGGAAAACCATTGATATATTCCAGGACGTTTTGAAGGAATTGAAAACAATATTTGCCTATAGTCAAATGAGAGAAGAAGGCAAGGATTCAAGGAGTAAAAGGAGGTGATTCTTATTGATTTAGTGACAGCTCTTCAAGCACAAATTTCAACTTGAACTAAGCAACTAAGAAACTTACAAGTTGGGCCTTCTTATTTGGTTAATGATATGCAACTTAGATGTCAGTTATGTAGGAAGGATAGTCATAACATAGTTAATTACTTCGTTATGGATACTAGTGAAGTGGAACAAGTCAATTCCATAGGGAAATAATAAAGATTTAATAATCAATACTTCACCACTTATAATTTAGGGTGGAAAATTTACCAAATTTTATTTTGGGTTAACAATTTAGGTAACAACACAAGACCATAAAGGCCACCTAGTTTCCAAAAAAATAGCCTTGAATATTTAAAGAACAAGATGGAAAATTTGATGAATGTCTTGGGGTTTAAATTTGCAAGTCAAGAAGAGCGAGGATGTTTGGAAGTCAACAGGAAAAGCAAAAGAGGACGAAGGCAAAGTTTCAACAAATAGTGAAGAAATATGCCTCTTCTATCTATAACTTGGAAGCTCTATTAGAGCAACTCACTAACGCCCTTTCATTTAGAAGTGTGAGGAGCCTTCCAAGTAACACGGAGGTGA
Source organism: Pinacopodium congolense (assembly GCA_028565735.1). Taxonomy (NCBI): domain Eukaryota; kingdom Viridiplantae; phylum Streptophyta; class Magnoliopsida; order Malpighiales; family Erythroxylaceae; genus Pinacopodium; species Pinacopodium congolense. The sequence continues at coordinate 2,482 of JAOXYD010086823.1, forward strand.
ACTTAATGGAATAACTAAATACCATCACACTTAGGAGTGTCAAGCAACTTGAGAAGAACAGAAGGAAGGGGAGAAGCCTCATGTGCCAGAATCGTTATATAAGCCAACGACCCCTTATCAACAAAGAATCAAGAAAAACAGCTACAATTAAATTTCCTTATTGTGGAAGTCGTGTGGTTGAGCTCTAACTAAGTTTTAGATAAAAGTTAACTAAGAAACACGTTCATTAATCACAACTTATGAAGAAGGAAAGTGTATCTATTGCTAACGTAATATAGTTTAGTGAATCCAAGATCGATCCATGAAAATTGCTATTATCTTTTAATTCCTATCTAAATTAGCTTATTTATCCAACTGATAGATTGATTGATTGAGGGAAAAAAAATAACTAAAAAAACTAAAAGAAAAATCTAAGACAATTGTAATGGTTAATATTCAAAGATGAAGCTAGAATTTAGGTAATGAAGTCCTCTAGGATGTATGCGTATTCATTATATTCTTGACTTAACTAGAATTCTTTGATTTATTATACCATAGACTCCATAATCTAAGCTTCACTCTCTCTCGAGTTATATAGTCATTTTTAATCCAATAAACTAGGAAAGATACTTTATTAATAGAGTGATCTAATGCATATAATTGATCTTTCAATCTAATCATACATAATCAAAGCCTTAAAAACAACATGTATGTTTGCATAAAAATTGTGTTCAAAGTTTATAAACATTCATAGAAAATCTAATTCAAATTAAGAACTCAAGAGTTAATCTAAGAATAACAATAAATACCACATCCTAGAGTTTATAAAAACCTAAATCATAAAAAAATTGGTTCCTACACAATGAAATAATCATACAATCAAAAATAAGAAAGAAGGAATTGAGAAAGCTCATAATGAAATTATCTTCAATTCTTGAATTTGTGATGCTTGATCGTGATGCTTGATGTATTTTAATTCAATCCACAATCTTCAATTCCATGTGTTTAGATCCATTCTTCTCCTTTAAATTCAATGAAAACATTTGGGAAGAGCCTAGGAATTGTGTATTTTGGAGTGGTGTTGCCTACCTATTAAATGAGGCTTAAAAGATCTTAGAAACTAAAAAATTAGGGGAAATGCACTAATCCCAAGAATCCCCACTGTTTGAGCCATGGTTAAGCCAAATCATTGACAAAACCATGCATTATCTATCAAGATTCCAGGATTTAGGCCAAGATTTGACTAACTAATGGTCCAACTCATGCCTTCTTCTCGCATTTTTCAACTTCTTCCTTCTTTTGATCTTTTCGCCATAAATTGTTCTCTACTATTCAATTTTCCATGAAATTTGATATGTAGAGTCCTTACATGCCACTTTTGCATCCCATAAAATTTCATAGTAATAGAAGCTCCAGAATTACATATAACATATCCTCAAAATCACTTGTACCAAAAATGGTGCTTGTTTGAGCTTCTCTTTCTCTTTATTTGGTGCATCATTCATAACTTATCCTATGGCCTTGAAATATTGTGTGAAGCATCCTCACATGATGTTCTTGAATTATAAATTTATGCCAAACCATTTTCAATCCTAAAATAATATCGAATTAATCTCCATAATTCTATAAAAATTGATAAAACTAGAAAACACATAAGTAATATCTTATTCAAGGATATAAACTAAAATTAAGTGAAAATCAAATCAAATTGCATCTAAAACTCCATTTAACAAGTACTAAATCATGCCTAAAATATGTATTTTTTTAGGCCTATCAAATATCCCCATACTTTAGCTATTACTTGTCCTCAAGCAACGATTAAACATCTACTTAAATAGCAACGATCAGGAGTTAAGAGTCACTTGAGCGCGAAAAATTTCAACTAATGTTTTTTATTTTGTTTTCAAATCATAATTCCATCATGACAAAAACTTGGTTATCATCCACATAATGCTCTATTAATAATTAGTCAACCTTCAATACACAATATCAAACATAGATAAAGCATCATATAGATGATTATGTGAACTTGTTCAAGGAATTCACCTTGTCTCTTAATGCGAGGGCAAACATTTTTTCGTGAATGTCCTCTAGTCACTCAACTCAGTTTCCTTTTTAACTTGTTTGCAATTTCATCTAGCCTTTTGATACAAAGAAAAATATTTTGATGTGAACACCCTTGATTACAAAACTAGGTCACAATTACAAATGGCTATTATTTCCACTATGTTGAATGTTGGACTAAGATCTCATGAAGGTTCTCTATGACTATGCACACTAAATGAGAATTTTTGATAGCATAATATGTGACTTGATGCATTTTCATTACATTGATATGCATGATCAGATAAAAGAGTTATGACCAGACTAACCAACATGAAAAGAGCTAAAGCTCATAAATGTGAACATAAAGCCACATGCTCAACTATTACTGAGCCTGGTATCCACAATAGGTACAGGACAATATCTAAAATGAACCCGGTATCCACAATGGATACGAGACAGTTAAATTAGATTCTCGATCATAACAAAATAAAAAGGAAAGTGGAGGCTTATGTGCATTATGTATATATCTTATATGTATCATATGATTCATTTAAAAGAATGATCAAATTAAGCTGATATACTATTATGTTATGTTTGTATACATGTGCATGGTTGTGACATAATACTGAAGTGTGTTGATATAGTGAAATCCAATATTTGTATACATGTTAATGAAATGAATGATTGAGGTGAATAATGTGATATATTTAAGAATTTGGTTTGATTCTTATGATATTATGTTTTGACTCGTGTGAGCACATCAATGATGGTTCACTCACTGAGTTTGCAAAACTCATCAAATTTGCTAAGGGTGATTTTAAGGTAATAAGGAGACTTAGTTTCTAAGGAAATCTATTAAAAGTTTAGTTATGTCACTTTTGGACTCAAGAATGGCTCAAAAGTCTAGTCAGCTGATACTTGCGAAGTTTAGATAGAATGTGTTTGTTTAGTTTCTCATTTCATGTAATACATGTTATATAGAACAGTAAACATTTACATGTTTTGTTTTGTAAATACATATGGATGATGAGATGTAATGACTTTTTAAATTATATGTTTTTTTTACAATGAAATGAGAAATGTAGATTATTTGTGTTCTATGATGCCATAATAGAGATTATGATTACTCTAACATACCATTCTCATAGGGTATGTTCTTGAATATCCTCTGGATGTTCAGGTATATGTTATATGGTAATATGGTGTTACAACTATAAGGTGTCATCAATGTTGGCTAGCTTCATATTGACAAGACAAAGCCTTTGGATTTTGCTCCATATTTTCCTGGAAAATTCACAACCGAATAATAAATGAGTAAGGTTCAGTAAGTTGTTTGCACAACTAGCATCTTGATGGAACATTCATAAACAAAAGATGATAATGTAGGCAATTTTTTCTTAACACTAACCTATAGAAAGAAGGAAAATTTAGGTAAAAGGTGTATGTTCCCAACTATTTTATGCTATGCTTGGATGAGACCTAGTTCATTGAAAACCTTTTTACATGACGTATTAGTAAACTTACCAAAAGATTACTTTATTGAAAGATAAGAATCTTCCTTTACAAGATTAGATAGATACATAAGTAAGATTATGGGCATGCTTGGGTGTAGTATGTTCTAGCTATTTCCATTAATGCACTCCTTCACTTTAGTTGATATAGGAAGTTTATTCCTTAGGAGATCATAGAGATTTGTGTTGCACAAAGGCATTGCTTGGCTCCAATTATTAAAGAAGAAAGAAGCTAACTCCCAATTGCCTATTATACACTTTATGTTTACAATCATGGAATTTCTAAGCTTTAAAAAATTCCTAAGAAATGGGAATGGTGGCATTTTATTTATGTCACCTAAAGGCTACCTTTCTGCAAAACATAATGATAAGTCCATCTCACCCACATGGAATGATTGTTGTCTAATAATCTTCATAACCTCTTACCCATGAACACCCTATTGCTTAGCTTTGTAGAATTGATACCTAGTCTTGCTTCCTTGATTAGTTTGCACAACTTGGACCACTTTACTTTAGCCATGAAATTTTTGTCTTGATTGCCAATCCATAGAAATCTCCTTGTCATCCTTTCAATGGTCTTCTAGATTAAAAAGAGTGCATAGAGTTTAACACAAGCTTGATGAGTTGTAATCTTCCACCAAAGGAAAGAACTCTATTACTTCAGCTATTTAGTCTCCTCTACATTATCTTAATCAAAAGATAGATGGCATTAAATTGTAGCATTCTTGTTATAATAGGAAGTCCTAGATAGGTGAAATGTGGTAAGTAAAAAGTGGTTCCATAACATGTAATCCTATGATTCTTGAAAAGCATTCTACATTTAGCTAGCAAAGTGAGATAGGATCATATGGCTTTTGTTTGGATTGATAGCCAAATTAGATAAACCTTTAAATCCATTCAAGGAGGCTATAAGGAAAATCAAGGATTGATCATGTGCTTTGGAAAAGAGTAGTAAATCATTAGCAAAAGATAAGTTAGACAACCCCATTTTCCTACACTTGGTTTGAAATCTACAACTAGGATTATGCTCAATGTTATACTTTATCCAGCTAGACAGGACTTCCATTCCCATGATAAACAAATAAGGGGAAATTGGATCCCCTTGTATTAGACCACTTTATCCTTTGAAAAGAGTTGTGGGCTCTATATTGATTATAATGTTATATGAAGGAGTTGATATGCATTGCTATATCAAGTTCTTACATTTTTCAAGAAATCTAAAAGCTTCAAGTGATTGAATGATGAACTCCCAATTGATATTATCATATGCTTTATGGAAATTAATCTTCATAACACAATTCCTTAAACAAACTTCTCTTGTTATATCCTTTAAAAGTTTCTTAAGCTATAAGCACATTATCCCCTATCAATCTACTCTCAATGAAAGTAGCTTAAGCCTCATTAATTAATGAATTCATCACAAGTTTTATCCTCAACAACAACATCGTTGAAATGATTTTGTACAATACATATAGCAAGATATAGGTTGAAATTCATTCAAAGAGTTTGGCTTAGGTAACTTAGCTATTAGTTAAATGAATGTTTTATTGACCTTCTTCAAAATCTTTCCCTTTTCAAACAATTCCAACACTGCACTACTAATGAAAGCCTTGATGATTAGCCATGTCTTTTGATAAAAAGTTTTCGTTGAAGCAATCAGGTCCTAGTGCATTTTTCGGATGCATTTTTTATAAGGATCAAAACATACAAATTCTAGGCATGATTTAGTAATTGTTAGCTGGAATTTTGGATGTAACTTTACGTTATTTTCATGTAATTCTAATTAAAATCCTTGAATGAGATATTATTTATATGATTTTTATGTTTTATCATTTTTATAGGATTTTGGAGATTAATTCAGCATATTTTCATGATTGAAAATAGTGTGGAGTCAATTTTTCATTTAAGAACATCATATGAGGAAGCTTCACACCAAATTTCATGACCATGTGATAAGCCATAAAGAATGCATCAAGAGAAGAATAAGAGAAGCTCAGAAAAGTATCAGTTTTGGTACAAGTGAATTTTAGGAGATATTAGGTGCACTTCTAGAGCTCATATAAAATTTCTTGGCCAAAGGACATACAGAGAAGAGATTATGGCAAAAAGACCAAAGGAAGACAGAAATTGGAAAATCCAATAAGGGACCACAAGTTGGCCTATGCCCATGGCCCAAACTATGGGATTTGGACAGAGAATCCCACCGATTAGTCCAAGGTTTGGCCAAATCATGGCCCAAACCATGGCGATCCTCTGGACATATGCCCCTTAACCTAATTTTTGGGTTTTTTAGGTCTTTCAAGCCTTATTAAAGGGGTAGGTAGCGACTACTCCAAAATAGACAAGTCCTAAGCTCTTCCCAAGGGTTTTGATTAAATTGAAAGGAGAAGAATGGATCTAAACACATGGAATTGAAGATCAAGGATTGTATTTCATACATCAAGCATCAAGAATTCCAGGATTCAAGACAACTTCGCCATAAGCTTTCTTAACTCCTTCTTTCTTATGTTTGTTTTTATAATTGTTTCAATGTATAGGAACTAATTTTCTCTTAGGATTTGGGTTTTTAAAAACTCTAGGATGTAATATTTATTGTTATTATTATATTAACTCTTGAGTTATATGTTTTGAATTAGATTTGTTATGGATGCTTATGACTTTGAATGCAATTGTTATGCGAACGTAAATGTTGTTTTCTAGATCATTCCATTAACAAAGTATCTTACATAGGTACCTATATATAGGCTTATATAAGATATCTAAGTTAGGTGTGAGCATAATCGAACTAGTGAATTACATTGAACTAAGTAATACATTCAATCTTTAGAATGAGATAGAGAGAACTTTTTTCTAGTTTCTTAAATTGAATAGGGTTGCATAAATTGAGAGAGAGTGAAATTTACATTAAGGAGTCTATGATCTTATAAATCAAGGAATTCAAGTTAATACAAGAATACAATAAATGCACATGCATCCGAGAGAGCGTAATTAACTGAATCCTAGCTTCACCTTTGATTGATAATCTTTACGGATATTTTAAGAATTCCTCTTAATTATTTAGGAATTTTCCTTTTCTTCAATCAATCAATCTACCATTTTGATAAGTTATCTAATTTAGATAGGAATTCATCGATAATAACAGTCTTCCTGTATTGACCTTGGATTCATTCAACTATATTACATTAGCGATAGGTATACTTGCCTTCTTCGTGAGTTATGATTTAATGCTTCTTGGTTAACTTTTATTTAAAACTTAGGTAGAGCATAACTACCATCAATTTTAAATACTGCCCTCTCCACATCACTGGCATTGAAAGGTCTGACCAAGTCCTAATTTCTACATCAATAAAGAAGTGTTGCACGAAAGACCTAATGATAACAATAGAAAAGAAATTGGTAAGAAGAGAACCTAATGTGGTTTTAAAGTACTTCATTGCCTCATGTTTAAGGTCCTCCTATGTATAAGCTCTACCTTCATCTAACTTCGATAATGAAATGATTCTATTGTGATTCATTATTACAGTGATTGATATGTGGAAGAAGTCAGAGTTTTTATCCCCTTCCTGCAACTATTGCATCCTAGATCGTTAGTTTAAAAGAGAGTTGTGGTTATTTAAAAATTCAATATACATGTCTAGTACCTGTCTCTCCCTGCATAATAATGAATAATCTTTAGGTTTAGGATACAAATTTTTTTATACAGTTAAAAATTTTACTTAGCTTCTACTAACACCTTTGAATTTAACTCATGGTAATCTACATTGAGAATCTTAAGTTCTTCTTTAATGAATTGAAGCTTCTTTACATATTTAAAGGCATTATCTCCAATAACCTCCTTCGATAATCCTCTACTAATTGCATCCTCAAATCCAAAAACTCTTAACAAAAAATTAAATTTGAAAGGTATCATTATTTTTCTATAACTTGTGAAATTATGGATGATCACAAAAGAATGATCCAAGACTAAGGGATTAAGAAAGGAAGCACAATTGGCTGGAAAGGAAGTCAACCAGTTATCGTTAACCATAGCTCTATCCAATTTCTTTTGAATGAATGGTTTGGAACTTTGGCTTTTGCTCCAATTAAAGAAGTAACCATAATACTTCAAATCAGTGACTCTAATATGCTCTATATATTATAGTTCCTCTTAAAAATGTTACCTTCAGCCTCTTATCTATAAAAGAAACAATTAAAGTCTTCGAAAATTAGCCAAGGATCTTAAATAGATTGGCTAATTATCTGAATTTGGTTCCATAAACATATTCTCTGAAAGCAAAATTGGAGGCATAAATAAAGAAGATCATCATCCTATCATTTGATTGCAACACTTTAACCCTAATATGTATCAACTGATCACTATTAAAAAGCACAACCATATCCATTAACCGAGTATTATAAACAATAATTATGCATCCATAATTATGATGATGATGATGATCTGTAATAGATTTCCAATGAGCACAAAAACAATTTAAGCTAGTACAGTTGTCTTTTGACAATTTGATTTCCAAAATGCCAATCAGCATTGGCTTATTCTCTTTAATGAAGTCCCTCAACGCTTGTTCTTTATTAGGGTAGTTGATGACCCTAGCACTCCATGCTACTATTGAAATTGGAGAAGGAAATGGTTTTTAATCCTTTGGCTTTACTCCTCTTGCTAAAGTTCTTCCTTTTAATGTTTTTACCTACATCCTCTTTAGCCTATTTATCTACATTTGTGTTGATTTTTTTAGCTAGAAGGAGAGGCTACCTATTCACCCTTTTTTGTTTTTTTACTAGCAATCTCTATCTCAGTATTTTCCTTTAGATAAATTTTAAGATCTAGAACATCAACTCCAACGCCTGTATTTGAGTTTATTTCCAAATTCAGAATGTCAGTATAGTTTACTGAACTACCTTTTATAGTAACATTCACTCCATTTAATCCTATCTTCTCCAATTTATTTGGACCATCCTCCTTGTAGATTCAAATTCAATAGTGTTCCTTTTACTACATTCAGTTCTAACTAACTTTAATACATCCCATAATAAGCCACCTCTAAATCTATTAGTGGTGTATTATATACCACCACTTCTAGACCTTTGTTGGATTAAGCTCCAACTGTCTTTAAGGTATCTAGTAGTAAGAGTCATAATAGGAACTTTACCTTGCTCTATAGTATCATAATTTTCACTTAAACTCATTAAATTTGTATAAAACCCTCATTGAAATCGCTTACTCGTAGGCCTACACTGCAACCCTTGCTGCTTTAATGTGGTCTTCCATTAGTAAGATACATGGATAAAATCCTCAAACAATATATTCTCCCTACCTAACCATATTAAAGGCAATGAATAAGATATTTCCTTGTTCAATTCAATACATGATGAAGGGATTGCTTCTTTATAAAGACAATTAATTGAGGAGATATTTTGATGAAACAAAAAAAAATTTTGCTCAAGTGGCTTAAAAGGAAATAAGGGATTAATGGAACAAAGTGTTAAAATGTAAAACGTTGGACAAGGAAGGAGGACAAAAAGATCAAACTACGGTTGTATAAAAGGGAAATGAAGCTTATTGGTGGAACCCAAAAACAAATGAAATAGGGTAATGGACAAGTGATTCAAAATGCCTAACAACTAGTACGTGGACAAGATTTTTCCCATAACTTGCTAGTTTATGTTTCTTTTCCTAATAATCATTTTCATTTGATGAGGATTGAAGAATTTTTAGTTGCAAGATTTAGGATGATACACATTTTAGAATAGTCTAGATTGCATTTCCTTGGTGACATATAATTTCAATCTTATGTTCTTTAGGTGTCGTGCCTTCATTGGTTGATTTTCATGTGAATAAATTGTCATTTCAAAGGTGTAGATATCTTCTCATATGGATTAATCTTAACCCTTCATTTAGAATTAATTTATTTCCCTCATAGTTTTGATTATTTATCATGTAATTGGACTCATCTTCAATGTTGATCTCTAATGAATTCCATTCCATCTTCAGTTACAGATCGAAATAGTATTCATTAATAAATTTGAATGAATGATCTAGATTTGATAAGCATGTAGCAATTAGTGGAATTTGTTATAGGCAAGTTTGATTAACTTTAGATCCAATGCAAGTAAGTAGTATTGTT